>JAMQGT020010580.1:0-48674 GCA_024447675.2 Pterophyllum scalare
TGCCTCGGACTGTGCTCTCCGGAGCCCTTGACAAAATGTAAACCAGGGAGGAAGTCAATTATTTTCCAGTGCACATGCTCTGAAATTAAACTGGACCGCCTCCAAGACCCCGTTTTCTCAACACTGGTTTTCCATGGCCTTAGCCAAAAGATATAGAATTAGTTACCCACTTGCCTTTACAAGGGTGATAGTTCAAGACACAGAAGCTCACAGCAAAGAAGGCAATGTTCTGATCAGGCTATGCTAATGCTTTGGAATATTTGGAATAGTCCAGCAGAAACAGACAGTGCTGTGTCAAAGTTAGAACATTCCTAGGAGATCATGAGGGACAAAACCATCCCTCAAAATCAACAGCAGCATCCTCTAACCTAGCAGGACAGGCTTCACGCATTAGGGCATAAGGCAGAGGAGAAGAAAATATGATAGGCTCGAAAATTCACATTCATAGCTATAAATGGAGAAAAGTATTTTCTCAAGAGTGAAGCAAATGAGTATGTGTGTGTGTGTCTGTAAAGGACAGCCTGTGTCTGGCTTGTATCTACATTGATGTCATGCTGCCAACTTCAAAACACTGAAGGGTACATTTGTCCTTTAGTTTCTCATCTTGCAAGTGAACCTTTCCACTGCAATTCTGCAACAAACATTGAAAATGTAAACAAAGGCAATCATTTTGATGTTAGCAAGGACGAGCGCGAAGCTTTTATCATCACGCCCATGGTTGCGCGTTTTAACTGAGAGGCATTTGCTTTTGGTTCCAGGGCTGCTCTGTCATGAACAAAGTCAGCGAGGAACGGTCTAAGCACAAGGCCAAGCACACAAGAGAGGCTTTCCGACAACACAATGGCTTTGTAATTATCACATGCTAAACTCTCTAATACAGATTGTGTGAATGATAACAAATTGAAGGTGAAAGAAATCAGAAAACATAGTGAAAGACAATGAAATCAAGCCTGGTAATTCAACAAGAAAATGTGACAGAACATGGTAATATCTGTATAACAGAACTGAATGAATTTACCACAGTTACACATCATTCATTTTCAAAATGTCACTTTTTGGAGGCTATTGTCATTAGATGTTACTGACTATGCCAGAGGCTATTATAGTACAGTTCAGAGTTTTTGGTAAGACTGAGGTATTCTAAATGAAATACTAGCGCTAATTGCAAGGGACCCTCTAGGCTGAAACTGAAAAAAAAAACGGGGGAACAGAATCTTTTCTTACAGGCAATTGCATTAACAAAGAAAATCGCAATGAGCTCCATGGTTCTTAAACCCAAGCTTTTGTTGGATTGTTCACTGAGCATGGGGATAAAAAGCTGAAGGAGAGAGCGATGCCAAGACAATTCTGCCTGGGGATTTTCTGGTTCAAATTCAGCTTGCTGCTGTTGCCTTCAGGAAAAGGAGCACATTTTCTAATGATACACACAAAAGCTTTACTCTCTGCAGTGTACCTGGACCTGCAATTCATTAGTTCTCCATCTAAGCTGTGTAAAGCTCTGTGTAGAATAGGCTTCATGTAGGAAAAGCACATCTTCAACATGCTATCTGTACAAATGTCCCGCTCCGTGAGACTTCTTTTGTCTCTGCACCCTCGGTTAAACCTGTTCAGTGTTAACACTGTCTAATATGCTCGCAAAGCAGATACCTCCTGGATGTCAGAGAAGAGATTTCAGATAACGTCACAGTGCATCACACAAACCTCTTCTCTACTCTTCTACTGCAATATAACACTAAACTACATTCTCCATCTTCCAGGCACTTGGGGCTGGGTGTAGATGGGAACAGGCTGAGGGGATTCTGCTGACAAGGCATCATCATACAGAAAGGAACATCATTTCTCCCAAAGGGTGTAGGCTGGAGCTGTGATTCTTCTGCCACACTTGGTGTCAGTCTGTGTGCTGAAGTTTAACCACCCAAGAGCACAGTCTCTGATAAGCTTCAGCTACCACACCCCCCCTTAACACCACTTTAACACAAACCATTCTGTGTCAAGCAGAATCCTGGTCTCAGGCCAATGCAGATGGCTATAATTTGATGACTGACTGCACTTGTATTTATAATGCTCGGAGGAAACTGAGTCTTCCTCTCTTTCAAGAATCACTGAATGAATTACCCTGTTGTCTTCCTCTCCCTTTCCTCCTCCTCCTCTTCTCTGTCCTCTTTTGGTCTCAGTCTAGCGACACATGTCCGGAAAAAGCTATGGGGAAGAGAGACACGCTGACCACAAGTGCCGGAAGGTTGGAGACATTGAGTTGACTTTGTGTCCTGTGACTTGTCTGCTCTGAACAGTCAGAATCTCTTCAGTCATATTTTAAGTAACTGTGAAGATGTCACACTGACACGAATTAAGGCTTCGGGATGCTGATTATTGAACTACTGATTGCATTAGTCATTAAGGAAATCTTTAAACTACACACACACACACACACACACACACACACACACACACACACACACACACACACTTACATCATTAAAGTTCGTCCTACTGAAACAGAATCGTGCTCTTACTTTTATTTATTCTATTTATTCTACTTGTTTAAAATATTTAGCAGAAGAAGGAACCTTGTGTGTGTGTTTCTGTCCTAAAATTTTGCCATGGTAACACTGCCTGCAATCCAAACAAACCACCTACTTGCGTAACCCATGGTTAGACCATGGTTAGCCTGACTATAAATAGAGGTTATGTTTGCCATTTCTTTCCTTTGCAGGGCTTTGCCTACTGCAACAGGGCATAGTGGCTCGAGAATATGAAGAATAGGGTGTTGTTAACCAGAGATAGAGCTGTGTGCACTTGTATTTACTATATGGCAACACAATCATTACCATGAAACAATTATAATCCTTTGCAAGGGTCAATAGCACTTACACCTGTGGTAAATATTAGTTTTACAATTCTGTCTGCAGATAGCAGCTCTGTGAACTGTTAGAATATGGATGAGAATACTGCACTTTACAAATCTATTAAACTAATCAGCTGACTGAACTGCCTTGATAATTAATTGCTATTTATCACACCAAAATGCCAAGAATTCGGTTGCTTTGACTTCAGCTGTGAGTATTTTGTCTGTACACCCTAAATCTAACTCTTTCTACACTTATAGAATCTGCGTTTTACATGCCCACCATCCACCTCAACCAACTCCTTCAATTCTTTGCTCTGACCAGAACTAAGTAAAATATGCCACTGAGCATAATCAGAGCAGCAATTATGTAATTAAAATAATATATATTAGTAATAGGACTAGTCCCAGTTGTCAGCGACTGTTAGCTATAAGGTGTGCTTTAACAACAGACAAGAGTACTAACCGCTGCAGTACATTGCCACCCCTCTATACTAACTATGAATACAGTTTTCAAAAAAAAAAAATATTTCAATCGCAGCATCCTCTGTGCTCTTAAAAGGAAGTGAGCAACATGTTCACAGACCTGACTCTGAATGCAGCAGCCTGTATGAGACAGTAGTGCTAACTCCAGCGCAGTTAAACAGCAGAGAGCTGAGCCACAACTTTACATACCTTGACAGTGCTGCTTTATGAGGACCCCTTCCAGACTTTTCAGAAGTCACCAGGGACACACTTTTACAGGCTTTATGGAGCCATTTCTCAGATCCAGCTATGTTAGTGTGAAAGCAGGCTGCATAATTTTAGCCCCCGCCCTTTTCACTCCAATCACAGCCAGATTGAAGAGGTACAATACTTAAAAAAAAAAAAGCGAATAAAAAAAAAACAGGCTTGTGGAGTCACAGCTGGAGGCCTCCTCCCTGGCAATGACTACAACTTTTCAGGCTCTTCTCTCTGTACAACTCACACTTACAAAACAGACAAGGGGTAGCGGCAGCGACTAAAAATTATGACCTTTCTCTCTGAAAGGAGAATGGAAATGCAGTGCAACTTTGGCTTAAGAAAATGAACCTGTGAGAAAATGGAGGGAAAGCATGGGACTCATGTTGTCTGGGTTTGTGCTGTGAATGTGAGAGGATGGTCTGAAAAGCTTGGTTTCTATACAAAATGAAAGGAATCCCACTCTCTCTGGAAGGATATAAAAGTAGTAGCATTCTAAAATTGTGTAACTGAAGACTAATGATTTGCCAATAAATAAATAAATAAATAAAAACCTTACCAAAAAACATGAATTTGACAGACATGCTTCTATTTATCTTTTTTTTTTTACACCCATTTGTTTTCTTCACTGGTGCATTTTGAATGAGTTTGAGAAGAAAAAGAAAATCTGAATTAACCAATGATTATAGGGGAGTAGCCTAACACTGTGTAACATCCAATCACATCACTGGAAAAACCAAAGAACAGTCTTGTCTCATACTCCAGAAAGTTGCCATGAACTCTTCTTCTGTCTGCACACTGACTCGTACAAAATGTCCCCACAAAAGTTGGCTGCATTTCACTTTAAATGTTCACCAAACTGTTTCAGGCAAGAACAGACAAAGATATATTGTGACAGTTCAAAAGTACACAGTGGGACATTCTGAAACTGTCAAGCTATGCTTTGGGTACAAGCTACACATCTTTCCTCAATCCTAATATTCCAGCCAAATAAGCTGTTTGATTAATTTTCAGGCTGTTGGCTCCTAAAAGCCTCGTTGGTCCTAATGACTTTAGCTGATGATCTCACTCACCGAACAGCACTGTAAGACAAACACAGCCATGAACAGACGCATTGTAGTGACTCAGGACTCTGCTGTAGTTTATGACTGACTAATACAAAGCATGCTACTGTCAGCCCAGCTGAGCTACGGAAGCCATCAACCACCAAGGTCCCACTTGGTGAGCCCTGTTAAAATAATCTCCCCGTGACATCAGAGGACTTCAACCTGCAATTCTCCCAATACTAAATGACCCTCATTGTGCCCCTGCACACACGCTTTCTTTTGTCAAATGCTCATGTATTAAAAGAAATATTCCAACAAGTGATTGTTTATACATGTAGCTGTGACTTTCTCTGTTTTCCCTCAGCCCCTAAAATTGTTTATGCACTTGAACCGAAGGACATTTAAACACACCGGTAATGAATTGCAGCGTGAAGTCTCACAATGTGAAAAGTGAGTATAATAGGGTGTCAAGGGAGCGAACAGGAAGGAAGAAAGTATCAATGGAAATCGCATATAAACTATCAAACTTACAGCGATATCTTTTTTCATCCTGCAGAAGAGAAAGTGTGCTGTCCTTCGGCGCCTTTTCATCTGAAATCTAATTAAAGGCCAATTGAGAATTTTCATTAACCTAAAGCACTTGATTGAAAGGTGACAGAACAAACTGAGAGCACAGCATGTAATGCATGGATAGCCAGAATGGCCGGGCCTTTATCACAGCATTGATGGACCAAAGAGTAATAGCAGCAGGAAATTAGCAAGCAGTTAAGTACAGCCTCTTAAGTTTCTAACATTTACAGTGTCAACACAAAATGGGAGCGCAAAGAGGTTCTGTGTCCTGTTGTTATGTTGTGATTAGCACGGATAATTAAACAAAATTATTTTAATGTTGGTTATTTTAAGCCACCGGTGTGAAGTGCTAAACCACATCATGCCCGTGTTAAAGTCTGGATTTAATTAATAGACATCGTCACCCCCCAATTTTCCTATGACAGATTTTAGTTTAAGGGATTTTTTTTCTCCATATCATTATGATTTATCTGATACAGCCTAGATTAGCAGCTTGCTGATACAAGCCCACTTCATTACAGTACACAACAAAGTACATCTCTGGAGACTGGAGGGGCGGTCTCACTTCAGAAGAATTGCACCCAGGAAACAAGTCTTTAAGCTGGAAAGTTTTGCCTTCAGACTGAAAGCTTTCTGCATTTTTTTAAGGTATTATTTTACATTTTTGGACATGTACGGCTGCTGGCTCCACAGACCAGCAGCCATTCCTGTTATACTTCTTTTAATTCCACTGGAAGTCCAGCCTGAAGCGTGCATGGGTAGTTGGCACATGCAGACTATCACAGAAAATTACCCAGTGTATGGATGTCTGCATGGAGCCCCCTGCTCATTATCTGCTGATGAAATTTACATCACTCACTCCTGACACACTTGGTGAAACTATGTCATGAATTTCCCAGCACATGGGAAAAGTTTGCCTTCCACTATTTTTACTTTTTACATTTTTATTTTCACTCTGTTTATGGTTAGATTTAGGCAACAAAATTATTTAGTTTTGCGAACCAAAACTCCACAGGAGGTAATACATGTATCAGTTTACTACCTGGATATATTGTGTTTAATGGGATGCAGGGGGTGTTAAGGAAGTTTCTATGGATATTCCATAATTCCTCATCACACTCACAATACATTGGAACTAACTACAGTTAAAGCTAAAGCTTGAAATCTTAAATACACTTAGGCCTACTTGCTGGAGCCAGAGTCTGACTAGTTTAGCATAAAAACCTGACGCAGGAAGAAACAGTTAGCTAACAAGAAGGACAACACTTCTGTACAGTAGGTCAGCACTCCACAAATGAATATTAGTCTGCATATAAATGATACAAGTTGAAGAGGTAAAGGCAGCAGAGCAGGCTACGCTAAACAGCTCCTGGTTTCAGTTCGGTTAGCTTACAAAGAATTAAAATAGAATAGAATAGAATGCCTTTATTTGTCATTATACAGACTGTACAATGAGACTGGAGGGCGCTTTCCCCAAACTGTTTCACTTAAAACCACTGAAGAGAGCACTGTGGTCATAGGAGAGACTTTAGTACTCCATTCAGAGCTTGCCAGCTTTGCTAGATAAGCCGTCACATGCAGCCTGTGCGTCTGTGTCGCACCTCAAATCCCCCTCTACAATTAGTATTTCACTTAATGTCTGCAAACTGTGCTCTTGAGATTTGTGTCTTCTTCTATGCTCGGGGTTTTAATGTTTTCATCATACATATGGCTGATACGCTGTTGCAGACTTCTGAGAGTGCCTGAGGCATTTTTGGAACCACCACAATTTAAGCATGAATGAGCAGAGGACACTTGACAGCACTACGGTTTGGTCGTGTAATTTTACGCAGCCACACTTTTCGGGGGTATTGAAAGTGTATGTCTGCATGTTTGCTCTCATCCTAATTCTTTCATCGTTAACAGTCATTTCTGACAGTATCAATAGCTCCATTCAGCTTTCACACTGAGTACCCTCATGACTGCAGTTACGAGTACGATTGCATGCATCAGTCACTCCTCCGCTAATTATCAGCATGACATTGGCTTTTCAGTGGCTTGGAACATACTTTGCTGAGTAGCAGTTCACTGTCATAAATCATTCCACTTAAATGTCAGCACTGGGAATGAGATTTAGAACCTGAACCCAAAAACCTTGCTCAGCTGGGGTTCAGTGCCTGAGAACACTTGATGGAAATGGGGTTTAAGTTTGGCTTGGCTCTAAATATGTTCCACGCAGATCATATAAATTAACTTCTTTTTATGTCTTTCTCTCATTTGGGTCTCATTGATTAAAAATGCAAAATGATTTGTTGATTTTTTTTTTTTACGTGGTCCTGGCTCCCACTTGAACTTGAGGCCCTGTCTATATAACACACAATAGAAAATTTGCTTTACTTGGTTTTAAAGTGGAAAATATTAAAATTTTGGGCACCTTTTAACTTAATTTCAGGTACCTAAAGATGCTACATTTTTCTCCCTTCACAACGATCAAATGTTTAAAAGACCCCTTGTCACATCAGTTTCAACCTCCATAGCTACAAACTTTTCCATGACCAAATCAGAACGTGAGGCTTTTCTATAAATGAGGCCCCCTAGTCTCATTGTGCTCCAAAGAGGGGAACCTGTGATACAGAGGTTGCACTGAAGGGGCCTCTCAAAGCCCATATCCGGCTTTAAACCGAGTCTGCAAAGTCAGTGTGTGCTTGAGATCACAGTGTCACATTAGCTCCATAATGAGAACCAGCTGAAGGCACACACCGCCAGACTGACCCTTTCCAGCTCAGACTGCCCCCACCTTCAGTTCCCTACCACCCTCACAGCCTTACCCCAGATAAATGCTTTATCCAGATGCTTTCTCTCAAACCCTTCCATCAGCCAGCATTACTCTAAACCATTCATAGTGCACACACCCAAAGACAGAAGTACATGGTGCAAACATAAACACCCACACTCACCCTTGCACCTATTAGTGGCTATGAGCACACACATGCACTCTCTCCCTCCCTTTGCCATGAGTTAAGCATCTCACAACCTAACAGTCATTCCTTCTACGCCTGCTGGCTGAGTCAGCCCACCATCTCCTGCCATTCAGACAAATGTTTTCCACCAGGCTACCGTTGAGGAGGCCCACCCTTCTCCACCCAAGCTTTTTTCTCCAGCTCTCATTCGGGAAACATTAGTAGCACTCCCCATCCCCCAAACCTCTGTTTACCCTCTTTACCGTCCCTCTGTGCTGCTCTCACTCTTCCAAAATAAACAGGATTCAACGGGGAAAGCCCGGGAACACTGCGTAACAACTTAAACAGCACTCTAATGTTCCAGCTCCAACGAATACATCTATTTCATTTTTTCCACAATTTTGCAAGGTTTGGTTTTGTTACTGAAGTACTGATTTGAAGATGGATAATACTGGTTTTTAGCCTAGTAGTAGGCATAGTAGAAAAAGAAGAATATGCTACATACTAATGCATTGCTCACCTGAAAAAAGAGCAGATTAGATTTGTAAAAAATTATTTACATCTTAAGATTTCATTTAATGGCCATATGATTTATTGTTTCATATTCATATACCTAGCAGTGAAATTTGCATTATTTCAAGCAAATGTAAAACCAGAATATTCAAAACATACCACTGTGAAAACAGCATTTATTTAACCCTTTATTAAGCACCATTAATGCTGTTCATAGTTGCATACACACACATGGATGCACACACACACACATTCTTCCCCAAATTTGTCTATGTGCTTTGGGGATCAAACCAGCCTGATCGGCTTCTTTTTCAGTGCAAAAACAGAGAAAAAAAAAGAAGCCTGACATCCGTCCAGTCACAGCATGCCTGCCTATATACAACAGCAAAGGCTTCAGCATAGAATACACATTAAAAGCAAACACTTGGTTGTTGGATCTTAACATTCATGCCACATCAGTGGTAATGGTTTAAACATGTGGTGACAAAACTGACCCCAGGGGGAAACAGAATCTGTGTGCTTTCCAAGTCAATCAATGACGGCGGCCACTCTGCACACCGCAGTGAGCCTGAGGGGATGTCGTGGCAACATGCATTCTCTTACACGAGCCACTGTTTACTGTACATAACTCACACCCTTTGGCAATTGTGTCGTGTACGGATGTAGCAACAGCGCAAATCCAACACTATAATTTACGATGGCTGCAACAACCCTCATATTGTCCAGTCACATTTAGTATCTGCAATATGGCTGCCAGCTATTTCTTCACCTCTACTGCAACTTCAGTACAGGATGGTAAACTGACTGATTCTTATAGAGTGCTTTCCAACTCTACTTGAGCACTCAAATTGCTTTACGCAACATGCCTGATTCACCCATTCTTTTGAACACTTTTTTCTATCTAACATTCACACACACTGACACTCCGACCAACGCATCGGAGAGCAACTGGGGGTTCAGTATGTTGCCCGAGTATTCTTTGGCATGCAGACTGGAGCAGCCAGTGATTGAACCACCAACCATCCGATCAGTAGATGACCTGCTCTACCTCCTGAGCCGCAGCCACCCCACGATAAAAGCACAGTGACCGCTGCATCTTAGCCATAATCCAAAGGTGTTATTTTGAGCAACAAAGCCACACCTACCTACTGTGTAACTCAGATATTGTTCTTCAAAAGTTTTTATATTTAGATGTAAATTAATTTTAATAGAGTCTTGTCACATAAATGGAAGAGTCTAAGAGAGAAAGACAAGTAGGCCAATAACATGATGTTTAGAGGTCATGTTTAGGCAGCTGAAACTACTTAGTGAAAAGAAACCATTCTTCTGTGGAGTTTAAACTGCTTTTCATGCCAAGCTCGCCACTCACTTTGTATAAAACCTTGTCATTTTGTACAAAGTGATTTCACATCTGCCTTTGCTAATTACAGAGGAACATTTCATTTTCAGTTTCATTGTGGGAATCCGAACATGCTGTATTTTTTATGTTTTTTTTTATTAGTGGAATCTGTTTGGTTTCTTGTGTGAAAGGACTAACTTGTGACAAGGGTCATGAGTCAGAATTGACGCCACAGTGCCACGAGTTCATGAGCAGCATAGCACCTCAGGGATGCCTCGCAGACAGAAAGTACAAAAAACTTTAGAAAGACAAATGTTTTCAGAGAAGAAATATGATGAAAAAGAAGCTGGAAAGCATGCTTGTTGTGGCTGGAAAAAAAAAAAAAAGTCTTGAGAAATCCAAAGAGTGAGCACAGAAAGATTCAGAACTACATCAGAGAGCCTTTTCTGTTTGCGGTTCCTGCAAGTTGGCATGGAACATCAGCAGATTGACAGAGGTTCTTATTACAGACAATTTGCATTTAGATGATAACAAGAGCAGGGAGTTTGAATTGGATGTTGTTCCAACAACAACTTCTCGGATCCAACAGATGTAATTACAAGTAATGCACCTCATTGCATTTGTCTGATTACAATGCTATTTCTTCATTTTATGCGAGGGAAGTTGCTCATAATCATCCTTTGTGTAGCATCGCCCCCCCCACCCCACTCCCCAAACTCCCAAACGTGCATGGTTGAATGAGCTAAATGCTTTTCACTGTGCTAAAAACTACCATATGTATTGCAGATGACTGAGGAGAAATCAAACTTCCTCCCATACTATACCACCTACCTCTAGGATGACAGCAGATCAGAGCAGCTATTGTTGGAGGTTGACTGCTTTTTAACTCCAAAACTGATCTATGGAAGTGTGTGTCCTGAAAGTGAAATGATTGTACTGCAGTCAAAGACATGTCTGAATTGCCAGAACACAGGATGCAAAGACTGTGACAGCTGAATGTAACAACAGGTAAGCTCAGCAATGATCTTAAACGGGAACAACAACAACAACAAAAAGCTCTGTTGGTGGAGAAGAAGTGAACATTTGTACCTTTTGTATGTAACCATTGGATGAGCTCATAAGGTATCAGAAAGCAATGGGATATTTCGCAGAGCTTCACAAATAGGTGTAAACACCACAAAGTATCCATATTTAACAATAAAAGCTCCCCTGTCACCAGGGGTCACCTGATAATGCAGGAAAATGTGTCCGTGACATTTAAGAGGACATGTTTCAGGAACACTTTAGAAATCTGATTTGATACGGGCTTGTCTGACTAAAGCTAGCTAACTGACTGCAAACCAGAGGAAAGCTGAATCTGAGGAATGAACTGAAGAAATTCCAAACTCTTAAACATCCCTGTTATATACAGGCTGAGGTTTTGAGATTCCATGGAAATGCCATTTGCTTTGGGATTCTCCTTGATAAAAGATATGGCAGGCCACCCTTGAACCTGATCGTCTCCTTACCCTAAGGATCTGCTCTGAGTTTTCACCGTGCTGGAGAAGGAGACCACCCACTACGTCATTCATTTCAGCTGAGTTCACCTGTGTGAAAGCACAGGATTGGGCAGCTTGATTGCTTTGTTTAATTTAGAAGTGTTTTGGAATGGCACCAGACTGATGAAAGCTAACCAAGTGACAAGCTGGGAGGAAAATTGAACTAAAGAAATTCCGAACTGCTAAACATCCCAGAGACACTTTCCTGCACTGTTTAATATTTGCTTTTGGTGTTTACACATAGCAAAATATTCTCCATTGATTTGTGATAACCTTGTTCATATTTTACTTTAAACAAAGTAGCTTCAGTATATTTAAATTACAGCACTCTGTGGCTCCAGCTGCGCAGTGCGCCTCTTTGTTTCCTTCCCCCACCTATGAACTCAGACTCTGACCCTACTTACATTTCAGCATTCTGCAAATAGTGAGTTATGTTTGCATCAATCAAAAAGTATTTGTATGCTGTGTATCACTTTGCGCTTTATCTGCTTCCTCTTTCTATGGTGAAGATAGCTGAGACTTGTTTGAGTCCCGAGGTCCTGCTGACCTTTCAGTTTCATTTATAAATGCTTGCAACGTATAGATGACCCTCACTTTAGATGAGGATCGTCTAACTAACAACTATTAAATGCCTGAATTAACCATGAACTACAAAATAACACAAGTATTTATAAAAGCTCTATTAACACACTCACAAATAACATTTCATAATCTATATATGGATAAATGGATTGTTAATAATTTGGACTTTCTAAATGATGTCATGAACCATCAACAGCCCCTAAATACATAAATTGCACTTGATGTAATAGAAATGGTTAACCCATCATTTATAAAGTATAAAAATGCTGTCATTAAATATGTTATATATGAGCTTATTAAGCAAGACTAACCCATTTATATCCATGCAGATACCAAGGAGAAATAATGCTTTATAAATGAAGAATTAAGTATTAACTAATACCTTACTAATGCTTGACAGTGTGTAGTTACTATAAAGTGTTACTTTTACTTCTAGATGCAAAGGTCATGTTAGTGAAGGTTAAAAAAAAATCCTTTATGCATTCAGCATTTAAACCAGTTCACATTTGGGTTTGGTTAAATGAATTTACAAGTGATCAACTGATGATTACTGTCATTATCAATCAGTCCTGGGAATGATTTTCTTGATTCATTTCTTTGTCTATGAAAAAGAGAAAATGGAGATAAATGACGACTATCTCCTCAGACAGCCCAATGGTTAATCAATTATTAAAATAAATTGCTTTATGTTTTGATGAATGACTAATCAATTAATCAGATTGGCGAAGGTCTGGAATTCCACAACCTTGATGAACAGATGATTATTTTTGTGCAAAACAATAAGGGAGGGGTGCTCAGCTGCTGGAGAGATTTTGTATTATTGTTTCTCGCTGTAGAAGCATGCAGACTTTTCTACAGGATTTGGCAAGAGCTTTGATTATTTTGTAGGCCTTTTCCAATGCTTATGCAACGATCCCTTAGCGGCTCTGACAGCCTTGTTAAAATTACTGCTGAATGCTATTATTAATGTTGCTTTAGCTGTATTTGAACCTTTATTGACCAGCCAATACCCATTTACCTCAGGATAGAGCTAGAACAAATATAAGTACAAATGAACCTAACATAGGACAGTCCATAGGAATGAGCTACAGGCTCATTTGTTTTTATGTAAGCTGCTTTTAATACTAGAAACTTTTGACTAGTTATTAGTCTAAATGTTGTTGTGTCTTGTGTACACTGACTAAACATTATACAGTCGTATTAAAAAGTCATTACAAGAGCCATTACAATTTACCGGTTTCACAGTCTATGTATCAAACATGTTCTTCAGACTTTTGCGCGCAGCGTTGGAAATGTATCTGCTAATCTAAATCTGGTTCATCCTGTGAGCCTTTCATCCATCATCACGTCGGCAAATCTTTAATCTTGGCAGAGCATAATTACGTGTACTGATGAAAGTGCCACACACGGGTGAGTAATTTGATGGCATAAGACATGCCTGGCCACAGATGGCTTGCACAGATTTTGTGCATAGTACCCACATCACTGCATATAGTTTTACATACAATCCCGACAACTCCTTGTCGATATTTAGATTTATGAGCAAATTTGTTCATCTCATTGAGGCACAAGATGGCCTTTTTTCACAGAATATTG
The DNA here is from genome assembly GCA_024447675.2 of Pterophyllum scalare. Classification (NCBI taxonomy): domain Eukaryota; kingdom Metazoa; phylum Chordata; class Actinopteri; order Cichliformes; family Cichlidae; genus Pterophyllum; species Pterophyllum scalare. Next base: position 13,689 of record JAMQGT020010580.1, read on the forward strand.
ACAAGGCTGTCAGACTTTGATGAATTCGAGGGTTGGAGGAGCGCATTGTTTGAAATACAGTGTCAATGGGAGCGAGTGAGAGCGAGATCATCAACTGGGCCGTGTGAGTGAGCACGGGCGAAAGAGAAAATGAGGAATGTGTTTTTTATTCACGGCTGGAGGCGAAAGCTCCATTGAGACAGAGTCACTGTCTCGACTGAAGACCAAAGCAAAGCCCGTGACTAAAATCAATGCTCGCCTTCACAAAACCCCGCAGCTGTAAACAGAAAAGAACCTGATAGGGGCAACCGCTGTAAACTCTGACGTGGAAGATAAAACAAAACAAAACAAAACAAACAAAAAAACAAGGTCCTAAAAATCTTTCCAGATAGCTGGTGATGCTAAGTATTGATTGCATGAAAGGTTTTACTTGTTAAGTTTGTAATTTAAATCTGTGCCTATACTTCAGTCACAGTCCAGTTCCACATAGACACCACTGTAAGCAGTGATTTTATGCTTAACTATTAAAAAAATAAAACAAAGGGAGGCGTGTGCGGTCGCGGCACAATGAGCAGGCCCTGCATTTGAACCATCCGCTGGTTGGAGCCCCCTTTGCATGTTCTCCCTGGATCTTCATGGATTTCATCTGGATACTCTGGTTTCCTCCTATAGTCCAAAGACACGCATGTTAGCTTAACTGGTCTGAAATGAAATTGGCCATGAGTGTGAATGGTCATCTGTCTCTCTCTCTCTCTCTGTAGCCCTGCAATAGACACTATGTCAAGGGACTACCGCCTCTGACACCCCAATGACAGTTGGGACAGGCTCCAGGCCACCATGACCCTATGGTTGAGTGAAGGTATGTTATGATTATAGCTCCTTGTTGAGCAAATGCTCTGTCCTTCACCAATTTTCATCACCACTTTCCATTTTAGGTTTTATGAGCATGTGTGCAACATGCTGTCATTTGGCAAACACATGGTTCTTAAACACATGTACTGCATGTTTCTGGTTCTGCAGATCAGTTATATTGTCCTGTATATGGACTGGATCACCTTTTGCAATGCAGACTTTCACCTGCTGATTGAAGTTTTCTACTTTATAATTAAAACTATGTAGCTTTAGAATAAACCTCTCATGTTGTTAAAATAAAGTTTTTTTTGGAACAACTACTCAGTGCGGTCTCAGTGGTAAAAAAGAGTCAGGCAGTGGTCACAACTGTATTATAAGGCTTTGAATGTTATTGAAACAACAACAGAATTCATTGAGACCTACCATCACTCACTAACCCCTAAAACATTGGTTAATAAGGCCTTGCAATACACCTGTGCAGTCACTGACCGTGGGTTTGTGTTCTAACTTGTACTAGGAAGTTAACAGATAATAATATTTGTCAAGATCATTATGTGACTGTGTGAAAACAGTGCAAGCAGGACTATCCAGAAGGTCCTTTAGTCTACCCACTACTTGAGAAGCTCTCTGTTTTTATCATTTTAGCCATTGTTTTAATCAATTTCTGAACAGCTATGAGAAGGATCAGATTGTAGTCTTACAGCCCAAAGGGTGGGGGCAGTATACAGCATCAAATTAATTAACTACAACACTGCGGCACTGATCCAGTGCTTTATCATACTTAGTGTGCACATTAACTTGAAGAAGTCATTACCAATGCCTTTAAAATCCGGGCATTCCGGCACTGGGTCGGACTCTTCCATTTCACTGATGTGTCTAATAGGTGCTGGGCTGCCTCAGTGACTGCTGCTTTAGTCTAATACAATAGGAGCGAACAGTCTTGGCAGGTATAATGGTTTCCATTTAATAACGAATGTCTCCAACACCAAAGAGCAGGCCTGCGAAATCAGTGTTGCCTGTGCGCCGCCTCTTGTTTACATAGAAACACACAACTCGCCCTTTCCTCCTGTGTGACGCCTCTGCGCGGTATAGCGTTGACACCTACATTCAGCCAAGTTTTGGTGAAGCACAGTACAGAGCAGCCTGCAATATCCTGTCAGCTGTTGATAAGGATGGGCAATTCATCAAGCTTATTAACCAGGGAGTGTGCATTGCACAGTAAAGTGCTTGATGTTTCCGTCTTAAAAGCAAAACCAGACTGCCAGCTCTTTTGCCTCACTTTCTTGGCTGCAAAAGGCGTTTGGGGCTTATTTTGTGCCAGCTCTGGTATTCATGGATCCAACAACAAAGTCACTCGAATAAAAGATCATCACTGGTTGGTAGCAGACCATGTTGTCTCAGATATGTAGTAGAACCAGTCTTTCATATTTGAACAAGCTTTCAACATAGTCCACAATCTCACATGACAAGGAAACATCTTGTTGTCATAAGATGGTGCCATCTTGAACCCATGTGTTTCTGGGACTGCATTCAGCCTGACCCAAATGCACCAAACTGCTTATTTAAAGTTGCAGAGTGTAAAATCTCGCAGTTAGATGTCAATATTCAATATTTTTGGGGTACTTTATATCTTTACCTCTAAGTGACCTCAAAAGCTCTGGCTGCTGTTCAACTATAGTGCGTGTACTCAGATAGCAAACGGACTCCAGACTGGAGCTCCCCCAGAGTCTTTTGAGAAGTGTCCACGTCTATTTACTCTGGAGGAGGCTGGAAAACTTTATTAAAGGAGTTGATGAGTCAGTTAAGCTCACTTCTGACCAAGGACAGCTATACTGAGGTGAGTTGTTGAGGATATGCTGATCTTTTCTGTTGGTGAGTGCTGCTGTTAGCCGGTGTTAGTGGATCTAACATCGCTGGACTCCATCACTTAGCGAATAAACTCTCATATGATGTGAGAATTTAATCAAACTCTTTATCAAAGGGAAAGCGCGATTTTTAGGACACATCGCATCGCATGTCTAATCTGCTGCAATTGCAACAATATCGGAAATGTAAGCATGTTTATGCACATTTTCATGTGTTAGAGCCATGACTTCAGTTCAGGAGATGAGGTTTGGGGTGAGGAGGAAGAGGATGATGTTTTATCCAGATGACAATGATGATGTCTTTTTCCTTTGTTTTTTTGCTTCCTTGGTGAAGGGACCCTTTCTCAGATGATAAAACATGGTTATGAACCTTCTTATCTTCAGTATGAAGGTGCCTCCATGGCACATGAATGTCTACAAGTTTGCTTCTCCTCCACCTTTGGCGTTCTACGTCTGTGGCCGGTCTCTAGCTGCATACATAAAATGAATAATCAGAATGCCGATTATGTGGCATAATTGGGTATTTTTAATGGATTCATTCTAAGTTTATGAGTTTACACCCAATTGATGCACACTGTTGCTGATTGGGTAACTACCACCAAACAGGATGAAATGTGCCTTAAAGCTAATTTCACAATGTTTCAGGGACACAGCACTGTCGTACTGAAAGCACCTTTGGTGTGTTCACTCAGCTGATGGGTCTTTTGGGATTCAGCAGACAACCAAATAACCTTTGCCAGAGAGTGGTTAAAAAAAAAGTGTAGTGGCTCCACAGTGTGGTGGTTAACACATTGCTTAATGTGCAAAATATCCATGGTTTGAGACCAGGAGGAAACACAAGTTTTTGGGAGGATTGTGTCAGGAAGGGCATCCGATGTTAAAGTCTGCCAAATCAAATATGCTGATCCATCTGCTGTGGTGATGCCGTGTCAATAAGGGAGCAGCTGAAAGCAGTTTGCTTGCTCGCGAGTGGTAAAAAAAAAAATCTGTAAACTATAAAATGTCCCTTCAGAAAATTTTATTGGCAAAATATAAGCATTTTTGTCACATTAGTTCAACTTAATATTTTGATACACAGTAACAGCTTGCCTAATTTACCCTCAAACAATACACATATTTCACATTAACTAACTCTGATCCGTCGCTGCTGACATGTGTACAGAGTTTCTGAGCTCTTTCAAAATCGCAATGTGCCGTTAAAACCCTCTTCCTGGGACACACAGTGGAAAATGTCTATGAAAGGATTAAAGTCCTAATCAAGCCAAAGTTTCAAACTGTCAGAAAGCACAAAGTAAGCCCTTTTTAAACTTTTTTTCTGACAAGGCTTAAGGTAGACTTTCTCTCATACCCTCACTCTCCTTTTGACCTCCTGCAGAAGTCCCTTTTGCGCACCTGTATTTGGGATGTTCATTGTGATTCATTACCTGTCACCTGAATTCTGGAAATATAATAAAAAAGAAGCTTTTTGAACTTTTTCCAAAAAGTGAATTATTATGCACAATGGCTGGTCTGGATCATATGGGAGGAGGAAAAGTTTGTGGTGATTAATATTTTCCTCTCTTTTTGGCTTAGTAAAGTAAAACTGATCCATTCACCTGTAAAACAGGGAGGGAGAGATAATAAGTCTGGAGGCCTCTCACAGCATAATTCTAAACCCTAAACCATCTGCAGATGTGTTTACCAATGCTAATTAAGCTAACTCTGAAAATGCCAATATATGTGAGAACTGATGCACCACATGGTCTGAGCATGCACACACCTCATACCTCACAGGGAGATTAAATTCCATGTCAGTGGATATGATAATCATAAATCTGAGGATTAGCTTTTTGAGTATTTCACAGATCATCCAGATCTGTGAAGCTGGCAACCCCTTTTTCTGTCGCAGCTCTCTCAAAGCTTCTGTTTCACACATCAGACAAACAAGCGATAACATCACAAACTTACTTTATCACGAAAAAACAAACAAGCAAACATGTGTCACAACAAATCTAACTTTTGATGAATGGAGAAATTTTTGGTGTTTTCTGAAATGTGCCTGCACTTTAAAAAAAAAAAAAAAAAAGGAAAATTAAATATGTGACTAATTTAAGAAACAAAAAACATGCAGTGGCAATGTCTCACAAACCTGGCGCAGACATGAGTTCTTGTGATATGGAGATTCACAAAATTGCTATTTATTTTTTTTCTGTGTTTTTTTAAATGATTAAAATTGTTTTGTATCACCTGTGAGCTTCTTTTCTACTTAATGTGCACTTTCAGGGAAAGAGCTTGGAAAAAACCCATTAATTTCCCCTCCAAACAACACAAGCAAACCCAGTTGAAAGCTATCTGAGTATAATTAAAATTCCTACAGATTTAAATACATTCTTGAGTGCGCATGCTAACAGCCCTTTTGGGAGCTTCTTGGACTAATCGGAGAGTGTGAGAAGTGTGTTCCTTTAACTAATGGGTGAACACATGATTTCACAGCTCCCAATGCGATTATACTCTTATTAGGGTCAGACATTCATAAAGGCTCATTAGCAATTTTCCCATCATGTGTGTGGGTGATATCATTTCTATCTCTTTTTGGTGTGTGCAATATTTTTGCTTTGATTTCAGTGACTCAATCCCTTTTGAACCAATTTGTAAGCCACTTTGTTCTTGCACCCAATCTTAACCCAGACTTAAGACAAAAAGACTAAGAGTCTCTCTCTCAGCCAGTTTGATGTTGCAAATATTCAGATGGTTCAGCGTTTAAGTGACTCTGAGGGATCGAGAGATGGTTACTTTTCTGAGAAATTAACAGACAATTTCAGTCAGATGGGGGTTATTTTGACCAAAAAGGAAAAAACAAAATCAAGTAACATGTCGTTGACCTGGATCCACTCAATCATTATACACTCACCAGCCACTTTATTAGGTGCAGCTTGCAAGTACTGGGTTTGACCCCCCCATTTGCCTTCAGAACTGCCTTAATTCTTAATGGCATAGATTCAGTAAGGTGCTGGAAACATTCCTCAGAGATTTGGGTCCATATTGATATGATAACATCATGCAGTTGTTGCAGATTTGTTGGCTGCACACCTGCGAATCTTTAGTTCCACCACACCCCAAAGGTGCTCTAGTGCATTGAGATCTGGTGACTGTGGAGGCCGTTTGAGTGCAGTGAACTCATTGTCATGTTCACGAAACCAGTTTGAGATGAGTTTAGCTTTGTGACATCGCATGACCAGGCAATGTTTTCCCAGTCTTCTGTTGCTCAATTTTAGTGAGCCAATATGAATTGTAGCCTCAGTTTCCTGTTCTTAACCAGTCACCTTTCTTCCCCATTCAGATGCTCAGTTTGGACTCCAGCAGCTCATCTTGACCAAGCTGCTGCCATGTTATTGGCATGATTACATACTTACGTTAATGAACAGTTGAGCAGGTGTACCTAATGAAGTGGCTGATGAGTGTAGTTATTTATGACAACAGCAACACATCCTCACATTTCTGACAGGTTACTGCAGGCACTTCTTCTCTGCTTTGGGCTTTTTTTTTTTTTTTTTTTTTAAAATATAACTGCTAAAAATAAAGAGCCAGATTTTGCTGAAAATTGAAAGCCCACCTGCTGAGCTAGTTTGCACTCAAGTTAATTGAATAATGTGCAAGTGCTCAGCAATGGCAGCGTAATTAATGGTTAACAAGGCATTGCTGCAAATACTTGGCTGTGTATGTGGCTCAGACAAATGGGGCTCTGTCTTTTCAACACGTTACGTGCAATTGGGTCAGCAGTTTTGTAAAAGCTGCATGACATTTAGTTTCCTTTCTTTGAGTCACTCACAGGGTGCGGTGCTGGATCCCATATATTAGATTTGGCACAGATAAAAACCCAGTAAGTTCCTTATTTTAACATTACTTTTATATGTTTTTTAATGCTCCATGAAGTCAATGTGTTCTTCTGTAACTTTTAATGTTAACTCCACAAGACCTCTTTCCCAACAGTACCTGGCATGTGGCAATGGCCCAAACTCTATGAATTGATTAGCAGGACATAAGTGTACAGCCTTCCACCAAACACATATTAATAGGACTCTGAATTCTGAACTATATTAGAGTTTTCTCAAGAGCACAGATATGAATAAAAATAAAGTAACAGAACCTAATGTATTGATAAAAGTGAGAAGTTTAAAATGAAGGACTCATCCATCTGTCTCACGTTACAGACGGTCACATGCATGAAAACACATACACAAACAAACACACAAGGACTGCCATTTCCTGCTCTCACAGAATCCTCCCAATGAGCCACAGACACGCTCAATTCAAATCCCAAGCAAAAACAGACACAGACGCGCAGCCTTTGATGCAGATAAACGACCACCTGATTAAGCAAAAAGCATATGCATGTGCCGATGGCATGAAGGTTATAGTGGAAGGTTTATGACTGCAGGGATGTCAGTCTGAATCCCCAAATGAGCTCTAGGTTGAGTAATGCTGTTTCCTCCCACTAAAAAGGTTCAGTGAGGTGCCCTTGAGCAAGACATGCAAGCTGCAGTTACCAGTGGTGGCTCCCTGGTGGGAATATCTCTAATGACACGACTGCCGAGCGGAGTGTAGCTAAATGTTGAAAAATTCCTTATCTTTTAAGCACTCATCACTCTACACACCTGCCATATGGAGAATCTATCAGCAGCCACACAAAAGCTAACTGTTGCAAAGACGAATCCCAAAAATCTTAGCAAGCTTATGTAATTAACACATTAGCAATTGACCGTGAAGTGACAGCAAATGGCTGTGCAGCCTTGTATGGGCTGCGGCGAGCAAAGACAAGGTGAACTCTGGAAAACTGGAAAGGCTGAGTTTTAAAATGCACAATCTTGCCTGCACAGCCAACCATGTTTTCTGTAGCTGATGACATGGAATGTGTTTGATATTTTTTACTGCATTCGCCCTTTAACTCTGCCAAGCTTTGAGGTGGTTTTGGATCGAGCAGAAGGAGACTCTTTTTTAAAACATTTATAAGCTGCAGGGCGACTCTGTTGCAAAAGGGAGGAGCTGTCCGACCTGGGCTGTGGAGGAAACTGCCCCCCACCCCCCTGCCCCCCCAAAAGAAAACCAAACAAATGGCACAAAAACTTAGTTTTCAGATGGCTACTGTAAAAGGAGCCTTTGTGTCCTCAAAAATCTGTTCCAACCGACACTTGACTAAACGCGGCAAAGGAAAGGAAAAATGGAAAGAAAGACTCAAAGAGAAAGTACGCAGTGTACCCGATGGGAGGAGGGGATTTTGGGGAAAAGGGCTCATTCTGGAGGCTTCTGATCCGCTGTTTCACCAGAAGGCCTTGGCGTAGAGTCAGGGTGTTGGTCTTATTTCCAATAACGTCACTCTGTGTGTGACAGCAGCTTCATAAGATCTTAATAATGTGTTTTATTTTTAACTGCTTCAGATATCTGATGTGGTAGCACTAACTGCAACAGTCATCCTCAGTGGGAAGCTCTGGTTCAGCCAGAACACACACACGCAGTATGAGGAAGGCAGTTTTATCTTGACAAAGAGCTAGCCAAGATAAAATATGACTGATATGAAGGTTTGTTCATAAGAAAGCTGTGTACACTGAGCACCACTCTTTCAGTGCATAGATGAACAAATATATAACTCTAACTTAACACCTTTGGTGGTCTGAGCGCCTAACAACATGCTACACACTCTCAGTCCCTCCCAACAACTGCAGAATAAAAGACCGCTGCTGTGACCTGTGCTGAACAGATGCAGACTGGCTGAATTACTTGTGAAAATTAATATTGCTGACTTTGTAATGCAGTTCACTCACAGGTCTCACATTTCCTCTTTCCATTTATGTTTTATTATATCTGTGTTACCACCCTAGATATAATAATGGGTGTGAAGCACGCATGTAACGCAACATATGTCGAGGCTTTTCAAAATTCACAGCCCTGTTCCCATAAATCAAATGCAAATGAGCTCTGAAGTTAGTTATGAATATATTTACAGTTGTTTATAAGAATTTAAATGAGGTTGAAGAATTGAATTCCACAGGCCAAATGAAGCAGCGCGTGCATTTCTGACTACTAATGAATGCGGCTCCATACTGCACTGATTCTCGATAATCCTGCCAAAGGCATCCAATGCCATCCAGCTGGCACTCAGATGTTATACAGATGTGCTCGACTCACCAAGAAAAGGACCCCTGGAAATGAACGCATCCAGAACACCGAACTGCAAAGTACAAAATGGGTGAATGGTGCTTCTTCATAAACATGCTTAACTGCCGGGCTTCTAAGCCAACAGTGTGGATATGAGCAGTGCTGCGAAGACATGATAGTTCATTTGTTATTCTGTGGCTCATGCTATGAGTTTGCCTTAAATGAGCTGACCAGTGTTTTGATATTTATTTTTGTTATTGCTGGAGAAAACTACATTTGGTTGCATATATTTTGCCATCTTTCCAGAGGAGATCATTTTGAAGAGTCTCTTGGTGTGGAGATGTGACAGCAGAAAGCTGGCATAGAAAAGTGGGAAAGGGTGGAGCAGAGCAGCACAGGGCTGCTCTGTTGGATCTGGCATTAAAATGTCCGACCGCAGCATCCTCCTCGCACAATATGTGCTTCACATCTTCACATCGATTCGCTACAGTCATACCACATGCCCATATGAGATTATACTCATGAGGTTCTGTGTTTTAACAATATTTATGTCTTTTTCACTCAACAAAGCATGGTAGCACCCCCCCCCCAAACAATGTACTTGTTGTAGCTCAAGACTCACAGGGAAGAAGTTTGTTATATCTGTAACACTGGACAGCTGCTCATAGTTAAAGCCTCATTCATAAATCCAATACACTGGCCTCATGCATTACAACTCCCCTACTTCTCCACACAGACTTACTATTTTGAGGCCACTAAGTTTGTTTCCAAATGACCTCACTCTGAAGTGATGTGAATCAGGAGTCAGCAGTAAGTTCAAATGCAGATCACCATCAATAATTTATGACTTGGATTTGAAAGAGACCTGAGGAGGTCTGCTCTGGTCAAATAAAAAACATTGTTGTCTGTGGATGGATTATATGCTCAATAGTAACACTAAAAGCCATAATTGATTGCATAGTAATTATGTAATTATGTAAAAGGGTCAAATGGAATATCTGACAGCAAAATAACAAAGCATCACGTGGGCTATTGTGCATCTATTCTAGATACTTGTAACTTAGGTAAGAGTGATGCTACTGTAAACCTTTGTAGCCCCCCCCCCAATATGCTTATTACCACTGTGGCAATCACTGTTACACTTTGATAAACATTGTACATGGACTAATCTGATAGTTATATTAAGGGAAACACAAGGAAAATAAGCCCCAAATTTCACAGAAATTCAGCCATTAGAGTCTGAAATAACTTGTCTTGACCAAAAATCCATAATAACCTTTCAGCATGTTGTAAATCAAATGGTCTGAGAGGGGACTAGACTTATGCACCTCCCCTGGGCTCTGTTTTCTGGCTTTAAATTAAATAAAGCCCATGATGTGAGACTTGAGCCATTTGCAGCTCTTTTCAGACCAGATTAGGTGAGTAATATAAAGTATTAGCAATAGTAAAAAGAGAGAAAATTTGATAGAAAGTTAGAAAAGAGGCAGTGGGTCAGTGCGTTAAGCCAAAGACTTCACCAAAGTGAGTGGGTTTCAAGCCTTTATAAAGCTATAAACAGCACTGACTAATACATAGCACAAATGAAGCATCTTTATATGGTTGTCCAGTGGGAGGGGCTTAGAAAAAGGAAAGTTTTAAGAGGAGGGCTGTCATTTATAATTTTGGCATTTATTTTTCACCTTCGCTAAATTTCTTTCAGTCGCAGATTGTGCTGTGCACAACAAAAAATGGACTTTGCTGACACTTTTGTTCAGCTCTTTTGCATTTCATTTCTAATGGCAGGTACTGCAATGGTAATTTGCTACAATAGCTCCCAAGCTGTGTCCATGTAGCACATTGACAGGCCCAGGAATGCTGACCTACATGCACAAAGACAGATGTCAGGTAATAGCTGAACATTCCCTGGCAGTAGTTCAGTATTTCAAATTTCAAGAGACTGCACTGAATCATGTCGTTTTACAATCTGGACTGGATTTCACCTTCCAGCACAGCACTTGTAATGTTGAAAACAGCATCTTCTTCAGGAGGAGAGTGTTCCCAGTATGAAGAGTTGGATCTTGGGAGAAATTGTTCAAAGAGTTAGTCAATTTTGAGGGATTGAAGTTTCCCGGTTGAGGTCAAGGGAAAGATTAGAGAAATGGCAACATGTTTAACAAGCACGTACTCTAATTTGTTATCGGCTGAAAGCAGAAGTGGTAGCCTTCGGTGAGCCTTTGGTTATAGTGTGCAGCCACTAATAAGGATGTTCATTAGTAAGCCTAATCAATGATTCACCATTTGAGTCTATACTTGATTAGGTACAATTTCAGTAATTATTATCACACGATTCAGTTTTTCTGGCATGAGATCTTTCAGTTACCAGTGCTGCTGTCTCTGCTATTTACCATGTGAATGAATTAACAAAACAGAAGGTAAATACAAAGAGCCCTTAACAGAAAACTATAGCTTTCTATACAAGTGACTGCGCCTTTACACTGCAAATGAAATCCACATTGCCTTTGGCAAGGCAGTGGGTTCAGTTTATTCCACTTTCAGTTGCCAGGAAAATATTTTTCCTTGCACATTGGATGACAGTATGATTTCACTGCAACAACAGCTGCTGAGTAAGGTAGTGTTGAGACTTTCACCGAAATAGACAATGTGACAAATTAGTGAAAGCAAATCTTTACTTCTGCAAAGACAGAAAAAAGTAGTTTTTTCCCCCCAAACACATTTCTTTAACTGTGATTGATTGCATCGAACTCTATTTTTGTCCAATCAGTTTTCTGAAGCCGTCCCCTGACAACAGACTGATTTCCTGTCTGGGCTGATAATGTCTGGTTGCAAAGTGGGAAACATAAATTTTCTTTAGAGAAAGTTTATTGTGGCTCTAATACTGCTTTTCAGATGAGACTGGAATCTAATCATGGGGAAATATTCCTATTTTAAAGTTTGGACCACACTTTCCAGGCTACAGATACTCCGGATCTCTTTCACTGTCTGCTAAAGTATAGTGTGTGTGTGTGTGTGTGTGTGTGTGTATGTGTGTGTGTGTGTGTGTGTGAAACCTACTGTAAGACATACCCTTCCTAACCATGCTTCCCCATCTATGATGTCTCAGTTGACTCATACTGCAACTGTAACTCCCCTTCACCTACTTGTCCCAGTTGAGACAGATCTCGGGCTAATTACTCAACTCAGTAAATGATGATTGCTTTCTCCTGCTGATGTGGAACGCTGATGTAGCTGGTTATATATTACAAATATATGGGCTTTCACAGATGGAAACCAGTGACTCAGTGCTAGTTCAACATTAAAAGGATCTAATCCTTTTCGAAGTATGTAAGAACTACAGTCCTAAACTACACTCCAGAGCTTCCCCTCAGTCTGCTTGGACTAAATGGCCATCTGTTTATGTAACACAGTTTGTTTACTTGACCATTTTACCCTTCCATACATCTACAAGATTAGTTTGCGAGTTTACTGGAAGGGCAAAGGGCAAAGAAGCACTGTGAGCTTGGTAATTTTTCGAATAAATTTGTGTGCATTAAAGAAGCAGGGGGACAGAAAAACAAGTTTAGTTTTCCCCCATTAGGCTGGCCTTGAGCTAATTGCCATCCAGTGGTTATTGGTTCCCTTATGTGTAGCAAATGCTCTCTCTCACTGCAAATTTACTATGCAGCCTCTGGGGGGGCATTCAGCAATGATTGGACCACATTTCTATGAGAATTTAATACTTGAACGGGTTATGTATATCATTGGTTTGCTTCATGAAATCAAGTGGAAGCATTCTTGTAGCTGCAGCTTTTCTACGATGTTTAAACCTTAACCTTCCCCTTCAGAAGACCATGAAAAGAAAGCAATTATGAGAACACAGCAATTCAGTTCTGTTCAGTCATATTTATATTGCACCAGTTCACTGCACAAGTATTTTCAGGTCACTTCACATTGTAACTTTAAGACCGTACAATATTGTTGAAAGAAACCCAGTGATTTACTATAAGTAAGCAGGTGGAGCCAATTAAGCTACTCAAATCTAAACCAAACTCAGTAACATTTCAGACATCTAAAACATTTTCTCTGTGCTTTAGTATAATGGAGAGTTACTCTGAAGAGAAACTTAGGAATGTGTTTTTGGCTGTTAAAGAGACAGGTTGCTCTGGGGTCACACATGGTCAGCCGCCCTGTTCTGTATCCTCACATTCCCCAGGCAATGTGAGGTGAAAGCATGGCTTGGTCGGACACAATACGGTACATCAGATTGCATAGCTGGCCACAAAAGCACTAGTTGTTCTGGGTTTCACAGTAATCCCTCCTGTCATCTGCATTTTTGGTTTGGCTGATTATTTGTTGCCTTCAGTGCATTCAGCTGCTGCTGTTAGTTGCTCAAAGAGTCCCATTTGTTTCTCTCATCTTCATTTCTTTTAACCAGAAGTTAAAGGAAGAGGCACATTTACTTTAATTCTGTTTAATAAACCTTGCAAATGTTTTTGAGTTTGTTCTCCACCTTTATAACATGATAATAATATCTTCAAATGGAAATATGTGCTTAGTGGTGATAGATATGGGAGAGTGTGGCGGTGTAATGGGTAGAAATAATGTGTGTTTTTATGAGTGTTGGCTGTGTACATGTAGAGAACTCTGCAAAGGTTTTAGCCACTAAGTGAATAAACAATCTCTAATGAGCTTTAAAGTTATGGGAAGGCCAATTTTGTTACCTTCAGATGGATGATAAGGTAACCCAACTTTGTCTAAGCCGTAGTTCTATTTATTATAAAATCATGAGTATGATATAACATTTCCCTTCCCTTTTTTAATTTCAGCGCTTACCCACCAGTTAAGCATTGCATTAGAAAAATAACTAGCACTAATAATCCATCCATCCATCCATCCATCTATTAAAATCTTGGAGTCATTTTTGACCATGACATGTTCTTCAGTGCTTTTTTGCATTTGCCCAATATTTCTAAAATTAGAAACATACTGTCTCAGTGTGATGTTGAAAAGCTAATTCATGCATTTATTACTTCTAGGCTGGACTATTGTAATTGATTAATATCAGGCTCTCCTAAAAGCTCCCTGAAAAGCCTTCAACTGATCCAAAATGCTTGTCCTGTCTCCCTCCCCTCACCCCCAACAGGTCACTAGTTTTTCCCTCTCACTGTCACCAAGTGCTTGCTCATAGGGGGTCATTTTTTATGTTATGTGTATATCAAAGCCAATGAACTCTAACTCCATCAATTACGGCAAGTCGTCCAGGTCTTGAAGCAGCAAAGCAGCCCCAGACCATCATGCTACCAGCACCATGTTTGACTGTTGGTATGAGGTTCTTTTTATGAAATGCTGTGATAGTTTTACTCCAGATGTAACAAGATGCAAACCTTCCAAAAAGTTCAACTGTTGTCTTGTCGGTCCAAAGAATATTTCCCCAGAAGTCTTGGGAATCATTGAGATTTTTTTTTCTCAGATGTTAGATGAGCCTTTGTGTTCTTTTGGTCATCAGTAGTTTTTCATCTTGGAGCTCTCCCCTGGATGCCATTTTTGCCCTTTGGGGTCTGCAGTTCTTTAGATGTTCTGGGCTCTTTTCTGACCTCCTGGATGAGTCGACAGTGCGCTCTTGGAGTAATTTTGGTATGCCGGCGACTTCTGGGAAGGTTCTCCGCTGTTCCAGGTTTTCTCCATTTGTATATAATGGCTGTCATCATGGCTGTCTGGATTCTCAAAGCCTTAGAAATGTCTTTTTTTTTTAACCCTCTCAGGACTGATAGATGTCAGTGTCTTTGTTTCATAGTTATTTTCTTTGTATTGTGGCATGATGTGTTGCTTTTTGAGATCTTTTTTGTTTAAGTGATTTCTCGATTCAACAGATCTGCCAGTAATCAGGCCTGGGTGTGGTTAGTGAAATTAAATCAGATTTCCAAAAAATTTGGTTAATCACAGTTAATTCATGATTTAAAAAGGGGAGGGAATTATTTTTTTCACACAGGGTCAGGTAGATTTAGATAGCTTTTTTTTCCTTTAATAAATGAAATCATTTTTTAAAAACTGCATCTTGTATTTACTCAGGTTTTGAAGAAACGAGGGGGCGGGGGTACTTTTCCCACGGCTCTGCATGTTAAAGTTTTGAGGATCTGTTTTGCCATTACTGTGTGAAAGATTCAACACATAACTGCACAAGGAGCTCGGTTGTGTAACTTGGCAAAGCAGTGACGTGTGTTTCAGCTCCTCTGTGCAGCTGTTCTCTGCTTCTTGCGACTGCAGAAACCCATACAGTCAGTCAAACTAAACTTCATGGGACACATTATTTCCTCTGGTTATTTTAAGCCTTCGTAACCAATGCAATGACGACATTTGCTCTGGCCCCTCAACACTGGGATCTGTGTGAGCCGCAGTGCATAAAGAATACACGCCCTTTCAAACACACATAAACACTGTCACACACACACTGAAAATCCCCACCCTGGATCCTCTTTCCTCCTCCCTTGTCTGTTTCGTCAACCTCATGTGAAGCAACATGCTTTTGGTTGGCGCTACTGTCTAGCTATATTTAACTAGGCCATGCTATTCCAAAATGCCAGATCCCAGGGCTGGTGCTACCCCCCCCCCCGATTCTGTATGAACCCAGCTTGTAATGAGGCCACCTGGCTTCAAATTACCCAGGTCCCTCTGTGGTGTTGATGAAGATGTTCAACAGGATGAGAGCTGGCACTGATCTGCATGCTGTGAAAAGTGGCCGTCCTAGCTGCAGCCTCCCGCTGCCATGTTGTGGGAATGATAGTGCAGGAGCCCAGCTATTTGGATCAAAGGGGGGGTGATCATCACTGGAAAGCATGCATTGTGGAAAATAAAAACATCTGCGTTACATTTTTGGAGAAATTCCCACATTAGATGCAAGGAGTTTGCAGGAAAACTCTAAACTTTGTCAGTAACCAAATGCACTAAGTAGAACCTTTTCATATGTGCCTGGAGGGTCACATATTCTAGCACCTCGTGGCTAAACCTGTCATCTTGGAGCAAAGGCTAATAACATCGAGGAGTGGACGACTAATTAGAAGCACAAAAACTATTAGTCTGGAGTCTGATGTCTCATGATTAACCACCGCAGCCTTGTGCTTGTGAGTCATACACCCTCCGGGCTGGAGGTAGTCCCCACAATTGCAGTGGATTTCTCTATATTTAAAACAGTGAGTCATATTCATGTGCAAACTACCGCTGCTCCACTTATAAATAGCAAGCTCAGTTTTCTCAGGAATACCATGAACAAAGAATTAAACTTGTGAAATTGTAATTCAACATATAACACATTCATATTAATACTGCTTTTCCATGTTGCTCTTTTCTCACATGCTGTACAGTATTTGATTTATTTTGCTCGGCTTACTGTTTGGCTTACTGTATACAAAACTTCCTTTAAAGGAGTTGGAGGGTTGCTGGGAGATTATAATCACTCCTTATAACAACTCAGTCTTTACATGTGTTTCAACAGTGAACAACAACCGACCCTGAGAACTCTTCAAAAACTAATTTACATTCTTTCACCACAGTTGTTTTGTCTATATTCGGTAAGAGAATCCTAACTGATCAAGCCAGCTCCAGATGTTGGAGTGGAAACCTTCGTCTTTTCCTGGGCATGTCTCATATGAATCTGCTCAACACTGGAAACATTTTCCTCATGATTCATGCTGCTTTTCCAGAGCCTGTGCTAGCCTTTTGTTACCCTATTGGCTCCATTTGTCTGATTCCAGGGCATGAGAGTTACATGCAGAGCAGTGTTCAACAAAGCAAGCACTGTTGCTAAATCCAACATAGACATAATTTATATCACATGATGACTAAACAAAAGAGCAACTTATGATTGGTTGATAATATCCATGATAAACAACAAACAAAAACTGATTTACAGGGGGAACTGAATGAAAGGACTTTGGGTTGAGAAGAAATTTTGTTATTTCTTTATTTCCATTTAAATTATTTTGTATTGGTAAAGGAAACAATGGCAGCCAGAGCAGAATTGATTCTCCTTCATTCATGATAAAATAGACTGTGCTAAAATAGCAAACAAACAAAGCAAAACAAACAAAAAAACATAGCAGTAGCTCATATCGAGACATCTGGTCATGCATAATTCCTGCTTATTGAAAACTTGGCCATCCTGTGATGATGAGAATTTTCTCTGGAGTTTTCATTTTGGGCACGAAACTCCCCAGCCGCTCTTATCAAAAATAAACACAGTTCATTTTCTGCAGTCAGTTAAGAATATACAAGTCCGTCATTCTCAGGGTCATAACACACTTTGAATATAAATGTTCCACTCCGCTCCAGAGCTTGGCCCCATTGTGGTCCTACAAGTATCATAATGTGCATAAAAATGATCACTGTGTTTTTTGGGGCTTTTTTTTCTTCTTACATTTATAGCACCATGCACAGAAACGAATCTTCAGTGACAAGAAGAACAAGGCGTACTTCAACAGATGGCATGGACCCCAAAGAGTCCTGGTCTTAACATCTTGGAATCAGTCTGAGGAGACAGAAGGTGCTGTGACAGCTTAAATCCACAAAGGGATGCCTCGAACAATCTACCTGCCACCCCTTTGAAAAACGGCATGTAACTATTTTTAGGGGAACTGATGCCAATTTAAAGGCAAAGGGGCGGCCACAGTGCAATTCTTTGTTTAAAAATAAAAACTGCTCCTGTAACTGAGAGCTCCTGGGACTTTTTCATAGAAGTGTTTGCAATGAAAATCTCTCATAGAAAATAACAATTATACCGTCTGCCAATATATGCCAATACACTGTTACCTCTCTCTCTCCTAAGCGATTTAAAATGATATTTTTTCCCAGTCATGTTTGCTGGTGGTATTCATTCACTTTGGTTGTTTTCCCATGGTTTCGGAGAAAAAAAAATTATCAAAGTTTTTTGTACAGTGCTTTGATAAATGCTGGCTATTTTCCTCCTTCACTGATACAGCTATAACCCCACACTGTTGCTACTGTAGATAAGAATTGCCTCAAATTGCATGGCGACAAGGTAATCACAACAATTTGAAATCCCAAATTGTCACCTACAGAACTGAAATCTGGTTGCAGACTATTCTGTTACTAAGCTGTACCACCAACTTATCTGATTGTCTTGAAAGGGGTCAAAACAACACAGGAGGCCACTGTGGAACGGCCTCTGAACTTCCACCTGGGGACAAAATCTGGGCTTGTGTTTATGTACAGAAACTCTTGTGTACACACCCCTAGCTGAATGAGTTCTGTGTGTGGGCTGTCTGGCTGCTCTAAGCATATCACAGCCCTAAAATATAATCCGAGCAGCATTCCAATGACAGCCAGCATTCTCAAAGAGAACAATGTTGGAAAGATCATCTGCCAGAGGAGTACCGAGTCCTCAAGGCAAGGGACATGCATTTTTTTTTCCAGGGTTCTTGCATCACAATGAGAATAAACTGAGCTGTGATATGTGCTTTATGATCTGTGCTTTTGAAGTTACTGAGTGCTTCAATGCCAGCGATGAAGGAAACATAATTTCTTTTACTTTGGCACATCTACAGCTGTGTGGCAGACGACTTGATGGCTTCATCTTGTGTTGTGATTGAAAAGCTACTCAGATTTAGTTAATGGGTCATATTTTTGTCAATACAGCGATCTTTCCTGTCAGTACCTATGTTTGCTTAAAATCTGTAGATAACATTTAATTGGAAAAGAAGCCAGATAAAGGGCCACTGGGGGCAAAATGACCAAGACTCCCAGTGTCTCCAAATTCTTTGCACTGGATTCGTTTGTGTGGTGATTTAACCACAAGAATTAAAAGGACATGTATTAACACACTAGGACTATCAGAGTTTGAAAACTTTGACTCCAGACTCTCTCACAAATCAGGGCCTTAATCAATGATCATATAATTGTCATTTGGTGTTTTAGAAGCATGTACACCATCATCAAGACACCGACATTCAAGAGCTCCGGGGCAGTTGCTTCAAGGTCATCCAAATTCCTGGGATCCCAGAGCTCCTGGCTAATACAAAACTATGAAAACACCTTGTAACTGGCTGCGGCTGTGCTGCAGTGAAATAAATGATAAGACGTCAGCAAACGACTGTTCTAAGGCCTTCTTTTGTATTTTACATTTCTTGCTTGTAGCTGACTTGCTTATCTGACCGTAGCAGCATGTTGTGAAGGAGCAGCAGCCGTCCAGTGTCTTGCTCAAGGACAACTTGACAGGAGTTATTGCTTTTACAGCAATCAGACCTCTAAAAACTCCATTATTGGCCTGCCACTGTAATCACTGAACAGACATGCTGCTCATTCTGTAGCTGCAGGTCAACTATAAAATTCTACCTGTAGTAACAAGATGAAGTTATAGAAAGGAAGGGAGCAGGGTGAGGCAGGTTGCCTATAGAGCTAACTTTGGATTCTTGCAATGATGTTTGCCTCAGGCCAGAATCCTAAAAAACAGTTAATAAACCATGACTCACTGAAACTTTCTCTCTGAAAGTGGCAGGATGAAACATCAGGCAGGCAGAAGTGAGGAAGGTTATATCATACGAGAAACATTATCAATATTGATAGTCGTCCATGCTTAGAGATGAAATAAGGGTCTCATTTCCATGAAGCCAAAAGAAGGAGCTTGGCAGTGAGCAGAATTTTGTATAAAGTACAAGGGCCACTCATGTATAGCACTCAAGTTTTAGATGAAATGCAGCTGTTCTGCAGTGCCACCAGAGGGTTTAAAAAAAACCCAAACGGCTCCTATTCAATTATGGGATTTGCATTATTGTATTTTGAAACGATTACATCTCATATTTTCTTGGAAAATAATACATGGCCGTGTCTGAGTTGGCCACCCATTCACTATGCAGTGCATAAATCTCAATTGTAAATTTAATGCATAGTACACTACAAAATAATCAAGTGACACTACAAAAAGTAGTGTACAGAAGAAGGAACACTGCATCCATCGACAGAGACCATCGTGTGTTGCAGCCTGTTTATCTGTTTCAGAAAAAAAGGAGACATCAGATATGAAGCTAATGTGATTTTCTTACCCTTTGAGAGTGACTGGCGAGCATAATACTCCTCAGACGTCTCAACCCTGCAATGACTCATCTCCTTCTATGCCAGAGCAGCATGACTCTCATATTTGAGCTCTCAGTTTGCCAGCTTAAACTTTAAATATGTTAGTGATGCACTGGAAAGTAGCTTGCTTATGAAACTTAAAGTATAATAGGAAGAATAATTTGTAACGATTATAAGAGTTGTGTATAATAGCAGAGTTACAGTTGCAGTTTCGCTCATCCTTCTGTAAGTGGATATATTTCAGCCAAAGTAAGTGTGCACAAAGTAAGTGTGCATAAATGTGCAAAGATTAATGTTCTTTTCAATATTGTGGATGGCTATATCAGTTGCACTGTGTACCAATCCTTACTGTGTTCACTATGTACTGTAGCAAACACTATATAGTGGATGAGTTGATCAGTTCAAACACAGTCCACATTTTTTGTTTCTTTTTAGGCAAAAATACTCTACTGACATGTGAGGGTAGCTCCAGAGAGAAAAAGCAGACAGAGCTGTGCATTCAGTTTTTTGGATTTAATCCAAAAGCCACATTTCTATCCTGTCCTAACATTGCGCTTTGTTTAAACTAAAAGGTGAGGGAAGGGTCGCAAAGCGTGTCTGTGGGACCAGCACAACCTAAAATACAGGCTAATCTCATCAATTTCCCAATGCAAATATTGGACTTATTAATCTTCTGTGCAGACACTTGTAGTCACACCATTTTCCCTGCCAACTCTCAAGGAACACGTGGAGACCTTGTATGCGGACACTTCACAAAGGCAAGGCAAATTCCATATTTATTTTTTCGTGTTACCATAGTGACATTATACCCACGGGAAGATAGCTGGCTCATATGCAGTCTTAGGATGCAAATCCCTTCGTTAAGCTTTGCAATTGAAAATGCAAACACATTCAGCAGCAAGACATCTTTAAAACACTACAAATGTGCATAAAATATTAGACATTGTTTGTAGTAGATGTTCTGTCTTATTGTATGTTATCTAAGCAATTTAAGAAAAGCTTCCTCAATTAGATATATAGTAATTCATATAGTGCTGCTGTGATGTTAAAAGGTAACCATTTCATAACATATTTATTGGCAGTATTTTACACAGCAGCATTTGTTCTGCTAGCAGGAGTTTGTCTGTTCATATCTGTGTTTTAGAAATGCCTAAATTCTAAAAAGGGATTTTCAGAAAGCAAAATTAGGCAACAAACAAAATGCTCCATACAGAAAGATTTGTAAGAATGGAGTGGATGCAGTAGATGTGACTTCCTTAGGAACATCAAAACAGATTTACATGAACGGAAACAGCAAACTTAATGTGCCCATCAACAGACAGAAAAATGAGGAAAGACTCTATTACCAGGCCAACCAAAAAAACATGTAAGCACCAGGGAGCAATTTATGATTTGGAAATAACTACCCGTCCAGTTTTTCCAAACTTTGGTGAAGGGGCAGCCTTAATGGCTGCTGAACAGATACAGAGCTGCAGGGTGTTTTTAAAGACTCAAAACAGGAACACGTCAAGTCGAATATCAGACGCAACCGTGATAAAGTGAGCATCGCTTGATGTGAAAAAAGTGCTCTCACGGCTGATGGATACAGAATCGTACAGATTTTCTAGCTTTATGCCCGCAGAAAATATCACCATTATAGGGTGAAATTATATTTGCTGATGAACAGGTTCTAAAATGGTTTTTAACATTTTTACTGCACATGCAGAGGATGCAGGATTGATTGGTTTGATCTCTAGTGTGTGTACAGTGCTGTGAGAAAGTATTTGCTTTGCATGTTTCAGATCATCAAACAAATTTCAATATCAGACAAAAATAACCTGAGTAAATACAAAACACAGTTTTTTTAAATGATGATGTGTGCCACAAGCAGCTGGGGTCTTCCTGGAATACTTGGCCCCCCGCCCATGAAAAGAGCACAACACCAAGAGTTAAACATGGTGGTGGTAGTGTGATGGCCTGGGGCTGCTTTGCTGCTTCAGGACCCTGATGACTTGCCGTAATTGATGGAACCATGACGGTTTGGATAGCTTTTTCTCCCTCCATAAATGAAATCATCATTTAAACATTTATTGTCTGTGTATTTGGGTTATCTTTGTCAAATATTATATTTTGTTTGATGCTTTGAAACATATAAGTGTGACAAATATGCAAAAAAACCCCAAAAAACATATGAGGGAGTGATCTGGAGTTAGATATATAGTAATATAATAACACAGTTGTTCCCATTAAAAAGCTGCAAATGACTTCAAAAACACCAGGGCATCTGGACACTATGTGGCGCATGTCCCATGACATTTGAAGACTTAAACATCGGGAAGAAATGAAACCCACTCTCAGGCATCTAGGATGCCTGTGGAAGAATCCCCCAACAGCTTGTGGCGGGCATTTTGTAGAGCAAAGGGGGGCTAAAATCTAATCAGTGACTTGGTACATCTGGTCAACATTAGCATTTAGTCCTCTAGGGTCAGTGGGTGAGTGCTGTTCACACTGAGGCACAGAGGATTGTGCCAGCAGATAATTAGATGAGGAGAATTGTTCCCCGGTGCAGTTTTTCGAGTTTTATCCTGCCACATTTTCGATCAAAGGAAAGTTTTGGTCTTCGATATGTGGAAAACTGCAAAGGTGACTATAACACTAACAACTGAATGTGCACTCTGTGTTTGAATGAAGGCATAAATTACTGTGCTGCAAAAGGTTTCTGTAAATTATGAGCAGATGAAATGTTTCTGCATTCAGGCAGCGCTGTTTGCTCGGTGTAAAGCTAATTCTTCAGCAGAGGGGTCACTGTCACGCCAGTCAGTGGGGTTTATCTAGAAATGAGCAAACAGAAAGGCAGACGACTCTTTTCATGCTTGCCGTGAACGGATCACAGTGCAGAAGAATTGAGCTCCCTGGCTGAGCTTTGACTATGTGCCACCAAAACAAAGCAATACTCCTCCATTCAGATCAAGAGACGCGTTTTCACTTTTGCTGCCAATGGAGACATTTGTCCAGACTTAATTGGAGTGGAATTTTAAGCGAGGGTTTGAAGATCTGACAGCAGAGGGAAAACAACGGGCCCAACAGCTGCTCAAGCCCAAGGCTGAACATGCCAACTTGCCATGTGTACAACTTTGTGGCAATGTGAGTTATTTAAGCTGTTTGAAAACAGGGGGTTTTCATTTCCCATTAAAATACTGAACACTCTGCATCCCACACAAATTGCACTTGCAGCCAGCAGGACTAAGCTGAAGAACTGCTGCATCATACAGAGAAATATATATCTGTAGCTCTTTACTCTATGGGACCATTGTATGGTCCTCGGCCATCAAGCCGCCACCTCCTGTACACAAACTGCCTCTCGCCCTCATTTACTAGTACCTCTCTCTCTCTCACTGTTACTTTCATCTCCTCTCTCTGGGTGGATAAGGAGTGGCTCTGCCTGCCACTGTGCACTTCCCTCTGAAAGAGCCATTCATTGCTGCCGGCAGCAGAACCTCAGCTAAGAGGGCTTCGACTTCACCACCTCCTGCCTTTTGGCAACACGCTTTCAGTGCAAACATTCCCAAGGTGAATGTGCTCACACATTGAGCCCACCACAGACTGAAAGGCAAAGAGAAAAAAAGCTTTAGATGAGAAACCGACAGATGCTGTCTCAGCCGTTGGACCAGGGTCAGACCATGGCTCATCTTTTCCCCAGTGTATTGAGTTTCATCGAAGAATAAGGTGATTTTACTACAGTGAGTGATGTGTGTGCTGTGGGAATGAATAACAAAAAAGGAAGAGAACTGAAGCTCTGATGTGGAGTTATCTGTAAAGGATAAAGTAAATATTAGGTTTGTTTTGCAGGATAAACTTGTCAGCCTGTCATGGTTTGATTTATGCAAAGGGGAAGCCTAAGACAGGGATGGTGGTCTGGTCTCTTCCCGTGCATCTCTGACAGATGGGAGCAGAAGGGGAGAACCAGGACCCTAACAGAGTGATTTGCAGTGGCACTTACCTCCATGACCAGGGCTGGGGAGGCAGAGCAGCAGAGTCAGGAAGGCACCGACAAAAACTGGATGCAGGGCTCTCATATTTTCGTTGCTGAAAGTTAAGTCCTCCACTCCTGTGTTAAAGACACTCCATTCAGAAGAGACTGAATGAGTTTCCAGTTTTGGGACCTGCTACAAGATACTTCTCTATCTGAAGGGGCAGGGCTGGGGAGGGACCACTAGAGGGACGCCTTCTTTCAAACCCCAGCCCCTACCCAACACACTTGCACACAGACATAGATCTGCATAGTCTGGAAAATCATAACCAGACTCTTTTTGCTGACCCTGCACTTACACATATTAACAAGTATGATCCCTGTTCATACATATATGTCTTTCTCTCTCTCTCTCTCTCTCTCTCTCTCTCTCTCTCACACACACACTCACACACACACACACACACACACACACACACACACACCTTTACATGCATCAATTTACATGCCTTTTGTACCACCGCACAAATCAAAACTCTGACACGACACTCTCGGTATCTCAGTGGATTCCTTCCTTTTGTCTCGGTCTGTAATTGGAGTGCCCTTTGGGGACCAGTAGCTCCTGTTTGCAAGGATAAACCTTTTACTTTTAATTAAAGACAACTCAGGTTGCCATTGGTGCTTTATCTTTCGAGCCTTTCCCTTGATCAGTGTCTGGTTCTTCATGGTTTTTGTTCAACAAACCTGCTCCTGAAGCTAATTAAGCTCACACTTGAGTGTGGAGTAGAGGTTGGCTGCTTTGGATTTGCATGCACTCTTGTTTCCCTATTGATAGGGCAGGGACAATAGAAAAGTTTTACTGCTCAAATAAAGCACTCGGGGAAAGACTTTATTCGTGGTGAGCGCTGTTACTGATTGTTCTCCACTTGGCTTATACTTTCATTTTTGGTAATGAACATGCATACACTCATCACGAGGATTAGTATTTTCTGGCTGGATGCTAAGATTAAACCTCAAATTCACTCTCAGAGCTTGAACGTTCAATTTCATCTGTCTCACAGTCAGCAGATTGGCAAATTATTCGTCACTCTTGCTGACAGCTGAAATGGGAATACAATTAGAATATTCTTAACACTTCCTCTCAGGTGTGGAATGACTTTACAACAGCAATTCGCTGTTCACTGCAGCCCATGCAGTTTAATTAGACTTTTTCCTTTTCGGCTGAAACAAACAATGCCTCAGAAATTATTGTCAAATTAAGTGGCACGTGAAATATTACAGATAATTTCAATAATGACAATCAGCAGTGCATTCTGCGTGAACAGTGGATTGGTTGGACTGGATTTTTGTTCGCAGTGACATGTTTAAATTAAGCACTTTTTTTCTTTCAAATGTATTTCATATGTCTGAGCAGAAAATAACAAGCTTTCTTTCAACCGCATGTCCTTGTATGTCTTTCCATTGGTTAAACAGCACCTCTTATGGAAAAAATAACATAAAAGCAGCACCCGCAAAACCTTATTTTGCTGAACAAAACAAACGAGTAGATCCGTTTAAGATGAAGCAGACCTTCTCATTTCCCCACACTTCAAAGGAGCATGAGTGACTGTGGCCATAGGAAGACCTGTAAAAAACACAACACTTGTAACACAACACCATTTATTGCCGGTAACCTTTCCTGACACCAAAGACTCCCTGACTGCTTTGACATGACACAAGCTACAATTAAAATGCTCCCTCTGAGCCTTAGCCAACCGTTTGCACCAATGACATGCTCTCAACTCCCTGGGGATGCATAACTTTCCCTGGAGGGCTGTCACCCACTGATATGAGTGGGCTCCCACAATATGTGAAAGCAAAGGCAGGCTTATGTAACACCAGGAACCCCTTTATCATAAGCACAATAGATGATGCAAGCACATGTCTGTGAACCCGTCTTTATCAAACTAAGTCAATGCTATTTATGAGATTTTTTTTTTTTTTGCTTAACAATGTATGGTCATGCAATGATTAAAAGGGGGCTTTTAAACAAACAGGGCTTTGTTCACATTCCAATATGCTCACAAAATACATTATATGTTATCCTGAAGGCCGAAAAACCACGGTGAATATATTTCCAACCTCATAAAACATCTGCTTTTCAATCTTTTGTTTACATCAGTATGTGTTCTTCTTCAGGTCTATTTTTATAGCTGCGCTGGTATTTTCTGCAATTCCTGTCTCTTTACATTATGCTAATATTCTGCATGCATGCGTTTATTATGGAGAGACACAAGACTTAAACAAATAAAGAGTCACTCAAGCATTACACTACAGAAATACCAGCAGTGAAAAACATCACGAATAACCATTAAAGCTATGTTAATTGATGTTTTTTTGTTTGTGCCACCAGGGTGCAGCAGGACTAGCTTGAAGCACAGCATCTGTAATGTGATGTTATTGCTGCAAACTTGTTCGAAATCATTTTCTAATTAACATATCGAGCAGCAACATTAGCATTCATTTGGAGTAATGTTTCTGTCCAGAAGGCATAGATAAGTTTACTCATGCACATGGATAATATGGTTCAGTCTTTTTTCCAGTGGCTGGTCCATAGACCCAGAGATGGTTGCTCCTCCTTGCAGACTGCTTTTTAAGACATGACTAAACAATTACATTTTAATTACATGAATTTAGCTCTTTGGATAAAACAT
The DNA here is from genome assembly GCA_024447675.2 of Pterophyllum scalare. Taxonomy (NCBI): domain Eukaryota; kingdom Metazoa; phylum Chordata; class Actinopteri; order Cichliformes; family Cichlidae; genus Pterophyllum; species Pterophyllum scalare. The sequence continues at coordinate 40,217 of JAMQGT020010580.1, forward strand.
ATAATTTATGCATCGTTTATAGAGCTGTGCTCAGGGGTTAAAGTGGGCCAGAATGATCTGGAACAGCGTTTTCGGTGCAGATGTCCTTAAGTTGCGGTCGCTGTTTTTTAGCATCTAGCCAGCACTACAGAAGAGGAGCGAGCGTAAAGGGTGTAACGTGTAGTGGCAGGTAGTTTTTAAGAGAGGTTATATTTGAAGGTAAGGACTGCTCAGCGGCATTTGATAAACTGGAAATTTAAAGCTATTTGTAATATAATTTGTAATGGAAAATGACTAAATGAACTTTCACCTACTTAGCATATGCAGAATCATTTTGTACATTGTAGTCTGTTCCATCGTATTTGGCACTTATCACCTTAAAGCAAAGGTTAATCAAGTATGTGTGCATCTACTGTGGCTACTGTGTAATATGTGTAAACAGTGTGTGTACATGAGCTCATGCAGATGCTCCGATTATCTTGCCTATGAGAACCGTCTGCCTGTAGAGTTTAGTTTGTCAGACTTCTGTTTGGCCAAACCGAATTGGTAGTTTTTGACTTGACTTGTTGATCTCTTATCTTGAACATAACCCGCTCCAGAGTTGGTCAGATTTGCAGGATAAATTAACACGGTTAAATACCCCATTAAGAAGTGAACCATCTTTGTAGTACAGAGGACCCAGCATTAACCGTGAAGCTAACTGGATAAGCCCAAATCCTCCTTCGCAGTACAGGCCTCAGGTTTATTGTGACACCCACATGTGCATCATTCCTAAAGCATCGAGTGAATATAGCCCCCTGCAAAAGAAAATAGAGATAAGTTGCCAACTAGTGAAACAATAAGATTTTGTTTTACTCCTGTCCTCTCTAATTTTTGAGTCGCAACTGTCACTGATAATGAAAGGCCAGGAATAATGATAAGATTGCAAACCAGCAGATATGTAAATATTGCCACTGAAGTGATCTTTTCCTCCTGGTGTTTGAGTTTGTGTTAAAGCTAAATTAGGGCTTTGGCAGACTTTTCAGCTCTGTCTTATTGTACCATTCTTTTACATCAGCGACGAGACAGAAAGCACAAAGCAGAAATACTCAACCTAAATGATTCTCATTTGACTTTGCCAGGGATATTTTTGACTGATGAAAAATCTTATATTAAAACAGTTTTACATAAAAAAAGATTTTATAAATAAGAACTATAGATTTTATCCCTCTAACTTTTATTAGCATTAGCAGGGGATCGCGTCACCATCCCTGTGGGCAGGAAGGATGATTAATGTATACTGTAACAAATATCTACTCTTTAAATAGAAATGTTTTTGCTCTGCTGCTACAGCGTAACACGTTTGATTCGACCATCTCATCATATTACTTTACCGTTGTGTCTCGCTAACTTTCCAGAGGTTAGAGTCAGTTCACCAAGTTTTATCAGATCTCATTTATCTTTGTTGATGCAATCTTCTCATAGAGCAGAAACTGGGCACATATTGCTGAAATATCACCTCCCGAGCTATGCTGGGGAGAGGGAGTGAGCTCGACTTTCAACACATAGTCTCAAATATCACCTCCGTGCATTGCTGCAGTCGTCTGGCCAGACCGCCCAGACTTGATTAAACCACAAAAACTACGTCACTGTTATTTGAAACCGTTTTTCCAGTGTCGGGATGGAGACTTGAGCTTGATGCCAGATAATCACAGTGGTCTGTTTTGATCACCGTGGTTTGATGCTTTTAAGACACACTGTAAAAATCAAGTACATCCGTAACAAAGAGTGTCAGTGGCACTGCCAGTAGTGAGGACCCTACAGGAGTTTCATAACTGCACAGTCTTAATTTTTTCCAAGAGATATCACTTCTCCATGCCTTTTTAGTTAATACGAACCCACTCACTTTTGGTCTCCTTGTTACAGTGTAATAGCTCACTTTTCATTCATTAGTTCAATTGATTGACTAACGTTCACTTTTCTGCTCTTTAATCTTTGTGCTTTGATTTTTAAAGTGCCATTCAAAGAGGAAATACAAGGAAATATAAAGAAAATGTAGTTTCATAACATTAATCTTCGACTATTCAGTCATTTTTTTCATCGTAAATTCAGTTGAAAAATAACTTAAAGCACCTGAAGAACACCAGAGATAACTGTAAGGTGTGCATATTATATATGCAGACAGCATATTGAGAGGTTACCTGAAACATGTGATACAGTACATCATTATATACATTACTAGGGTTATTTCAACAATCATTTGATATATTTTATTGTAAAACAAGTTTATAATTTATGGAATAAATACAGACAGGTCGCCAGCCTGTCGCAGCGCTTACACAGAAAGACACACAGCCATTCACACTCACACCTATGGGCAATTTAGAATCACCAATTAATCCAACTAACTGCATGTCTGTGGACTGTGGGAGGAACCCTCACTACCGCAGGGAGAACATGCAAACTCCACCCAGCAAGATCTAGGCCATGATGGAGTTGAACCCAGGACCTTCTTGCTGTGATGCAGCAGTGCTAACCAGTGTGCCACCAGGAAAGATGCTGATGCTGATGCTTGGCAGAGATTTGATAAATTTGAACTGTTTCTGTTGAGGAACAAACGCCAGAGCCCAGAGAGGAATTTCTCACACACAGTAACATTGTTCAGATTAGCTTAGCATTGTCTGTATAGAAACAGTATACACTACCAATTTGTTAAATGTGTCCTGCACTGGAGATGTTAACAGACTTGTGCTGGTGGTATATCAGTTTAGATATATTTATTTTTGAGGTGTCGGAAGCCATGTTTCCCTAACCCTTAAAGGTAAAGGTGTTAGAGTGTGAATAACACCCTTAACACTGCCAGAAAGGTGCTGATTGGGCTCAAATTTTTGAAGTTGAGGCCTGATGTTTATGTCAAGAAAATCTCACAGTTTTAATCAATATAAATGATTCAGGCTACATCTCAACACCCACAGCAGTTTACTATCTTTACTGACAGTCGACGATAAAGTCAGTTCACTTGCAGGACACATTTTCAACTTTTAGAAATATTTTCGGTGACCTAATGCCAAGTTTTCAGGTAATCATGAAAGCGTGGAGAATAGACTTTTCAGGCTTCTAGTTTATGCTTCCCACAATAAATCTATTATGCTCCTTTTCTTTTGACAGTCCATCAACAGAGCCAACTTAATTAGCTTTTCTCACCTAGCCAGTGTATGACAGCACTGGAAAATTTGCATTGTAATCCACATGTAATATGTGTCCCACATTTATAAATGATGCTAATTCTTTTGACAATATTTGTGTCATGCTCCTTTTTTTTTTGGTAAATATTATACTCATTTGCAGGTTGACATGCAGTCATGTTTATAGCCTGAATTTTTAATTACACTCGCTCAAATTCCTGCAGCACCTTTTTATTTTTATTTTAACCCTCTACATAAAACACATTGTTTTATCTCCCGTCTCTTTAAGCCTTCCCCCAGCTACACTTTTGAACCAGGAATTTGTATCCAATTGCCACCTGTTGGTTTCAAATTGATGTTAAACATCCACAATTTTTGATTGTCCCTAAAATATTAGATTTTTGACATGGCTTTCCCTCACAACCACAGCTAATGCTAACATAAGCCACAATAATATGCTCCCACAAAGAGTTTTGCTAAAGTTACGGGGACATTGCCGTAACAAAAAGCAAAAAAAGAAGACTAGGTCAGTGAGATACTGGGAATACAAGATTTTCTCTGCCTGCAGCTGAGCACAAGCAAAAGCTACTCTCATCAGTAAATAAAATCATTGACTAGTGGATGGCTGTTCATTACTTGTTTAAGCAGGAATTAGGGAAATGTGTTACATGGTGAGAGAAACATCTGGACTGCCAACAAGGCTTTTAAAGCTGTTTCCAGTTTGTTTGTTTTTAGGGAGAATATCTGGCTTTGTGGTGGAATTTGAGCTTTGTAACTTTGAAGAGTTTTTACATGCACAAAAGCTAATCAATAAAATAATTAACAAAAACATATTAATAGATTCCTTCAGCCCTGTAAGGAGATGGCAGGATTCAAGCTTGCCAGTCAAATAATTCCACTACCTTTAAAGTTATCTAACTTGATAATAAGTGGTCCAGCATAAACACTGACACATTTATTTCAGGTTCCCTAATCTTTGTTAGTATGTAGTTTCCTCAGCACAGGGCTCAGTGGCTAAGCCCTCCCTGCATCCATGTTTGTTTATCTCCTCCCTGATAGCTTTGTGCCTTTGAATCTCCGTCTCTGATGCAATGCATGGTCTGAGGCACATTGTTAGCAGATAGCTGGCAATCTTTGGGTTTCAAATGATGCTTTTGAATAGTATACTAATAAATTAAACACAAAAATTAAGGGGAAATGGGAGAGAATAATGAAGTAAAACAATAGTTGATTATCCTCACTCACCATCAACATGTTACCAGCCAGGTTAAATTACCTATAAATTCAAAATCTCAGGCAAACTAAATACATTTAATAGGATTTAACACTCTAATACATATACTTGTTTTGCTACAGAAGAAAAAAAATTATTAAATAAAAATAAAAATGTTCCCGGTCTTATTTCTGTGCACATGCTTAATACTGTAAAGCATGAAACCGTAGCAAATCGTCTAAAACTGGATTTTCCCTCCATCAAAGCCGTAGTGACAGAGTGGGACAGAAATCTTTCTAACAATCAAGCGTGTGCCAGAGTCAGCATGTAGTCAGAACTAAAATCTGAATTTCATGCACTGTTTCACTCGATAAAGAGGAATGTCGTTTAGCTGCTCATATATCCACTCGCTAAATGGTAGCAAGGAGTGGGAGGGTGGCAAACATTGTTTCTGTAACACTGAGTCCCCCTGCTGTGAATGGAGGGCCTCAGAATATCACAGTGCTTAGAAGCAGAAAATGTGCAGCACGAAGTAGACAACACATATGAAGCGGCCAGTTTTTCGTTAAAGAGAAAGTCAGACAGTGACAGAAACAGAAGAGAAGAAAAGAGTCCAGGATTATGAGACCGTGAGGCTTTTATATTTGAAGTAACAGAAAACATCCTTTGATTTCTTACCTGAAATCAATAAGTAATGTACTGTGGCATTTTTCTAAGAAAGGAAAGAGCTGTAAGCTCTGCATGAAAAATCTGTTTCTACAAACCAGAATATGCTATATGCAAATTGCTTGAAATAAAAAATAAACTGGAAATTTGTGGAAATTCACATTAGAAGGAATATTAAAGTCCCAAAGTCAAGGTTAGTATTGGCAGCAGACAAGGCCTGCTTTTGTCAGTGTTCAGTGGAGCTTCATAATAAAACACATTGATGCTAAAAAAAAAAAAAAAAAAGCATTTATAAATCATACTGTGAGACCACTACAATTGAATTTTTCTACAAACTTAAACCACAAAGTTAATTGCATCATACATATGCTGTTGTCATCACAAGGCTCCCATTTCCTTAAGCCATGTTTTGTATTATTCTTTCACAGGTTCCTGTTTTATTTTGCTACACTCGGAGCCCCTTTTGATTCCGACTCTTCACTTCCTGCCCTCGGGTGTTTCCCGCCCTTGTGCGCGTTGCCCCTTTCCTAATGTGCATCACCTGTATTTAACTGTGCTACCCCCTTTGTGTACTTCTGTGTTTTCCCCTCTCTCTGTGCCAGACGGGCTGGACTGTCTTAAGCACTGAGACAGCCTTTGTTTTTTCCCCCCATAGTCTCCTAGCGTTTTCCCTGGTTCCTCCCTCTGCTCACTCTCTGCCAGACTTGTTTTCCTCCCTCTGATTGATTATCCATACACACACCCCCCCTTTTTGCTAAGTAAAGTCTGGCTTTTTAAACTTTTACTCCTGAGCCTGTGTTTTGTCTGTGTTGCTCTCTTGAGTCCTGTATCTGTTGTTACTGGTTGTGACAACTAATGAAAATACCAGCGAGTTAACGAGCCCTTTCAATAAATATCTGTAAAATCCACTTTTACATATTTGTTTTGCTTTTCATGTGAATTAAATAGAAAAGATATTGTTCAGGATGTTAACTACAGCAGTGAGCTTTAGAGGTGCTGGTGAGCAAATTTTGTTCAGATTGAGCCAAGCTTGCTGTTTGTGCCATAAGTTAAGATAACCAGCAGCCCAGTGTTGGGTTGAACTGGCTGCAGCTTTGTAGCGGTTTTGTTTCGTGCTGACGTGACAGTGTTATTGTGTTTTTTTTTGCCCCTGCAGTTCTAATGAGAACAATGATGAAGCTGATTGTAAACATGATCACACAGTATGTAATGAGCATTTTGAAGCTACCTACTTTTGAAAATGTAAACAAGATTTTCTATTTACATTATTAAAAAAAAAAGCTGGACTAGACTGCACGAACTAACATCTATGGAAATAGAGCTGTAGCAGCAACGAATATAGCGAGAAACTCAAAGTGCTAAGAAAGGATGACACATTGTGCTGATAATAGAGTTCATGCATGTCAGACTATCAACCACCTAAATATGGATTGACGGCTCTTTTTCTGTATACTGTGTTAAAATCCATGAACATGCACTCGTTATGAAAAATTACTTTTTTCAACACATCGTTCCACTTATAACAGCATGCATTCACCCAAAATCTTGCAAGTCTCCTTTCTGCTATAATTTATTCATGCAAAACATGCCATGTGTCTCTTAATTTACACCCACTGACGGGGACATAATAACCACTTTAGAGTTGAACTTTATTAGTTTCTGAATTGAAAACATATAGAATATTTATATCAAAGACTGTGATGCAATCTCAATGCCAAGAAGTAGGTGTTGAGACACTTGTCTTTCCCGAGGTGAGTGCTGAGCTTTGCTATTACCATTGAACAAGGCATTTATAAGCTAAAACCTGACAAATGTGTTGTTTATGGAATTTATTTGTGGAAGTGTCACACAGATAGCAGACAGATTAAAGGAAAAAAATAACATAAAGTATCTTAGTAAGGTTCCACCAGGCTTTGATCAGGGCACTCCCATGAGAACAGGAAGGTTTCATAGGCTCATGGGATTAAGGTGAGCCAAAGCAAGGGGTCAAGTGTTCAGGCTTTTCCTTCAATTTCTTTTGCGAGCAGAAGCTTGAGCTCGAATGTGCACACTGGAGATTATTTCAGTGCCTCCTAATGCTGACTGAGGATGCCGTGTGGAGAAGGGGTATCATTCATTTTTAAAACATTTAAAGAATCCTGCTGGGAACCTAAAAAATGTCTGAATGCCTTCTGTGTTTGCGTCGGGCTTGTTCAGACACAAAAGATACACTCAAAGCTTAACACAGTGCGACAAGGCGATTATTAAAAAAAAGCTCCATTTTGGTGCGCTCAGTGATTTTTTTGTGCATCCTCTGTTCTTATATTCTTTTTTTTTTTTTTTTGTGCGGGGTGCTGGCAGAGACTCAAAGCATATCCCCATCCATGCTTTGTGCAAAGGAATGATGCATTTTACCACAGAGTCAAAGAAAGAAAAGTTCCATCCTACAGTCTGCATGTTAAAGCTACACAATGCCTACTAAAGAGTACAACACTTTGCTGGAATTCAAAAATCCACTGGACAACATTCGAGATTATTGTGTGTGTGTGTATGTGTGTGTGTGCTGAGTGCAACTAAACACAGCTCAGAGGTACAGGAGTAGGCAGGATGAGATACATGTGTTGCGCCACTGGAGAGTTAAGAGCTCTGAGGTCAAGAGAGCACTTAGCAGTGCCCTCTGGTGGAGGATCAGATGAGTTTGATGACCACCCATCAGGTCTCTATGCCTGCACATGCTTAATTGTGTAACTATAATCACAGTAATAAACAGATTCTTATAAGGGGCATAAGTTTTTCCTGTGCATGACTCACCAGAATATCTCCCAAGGGAAAATTCTCACATTACATGCTTCCGTTTCACAGAGTAGGAACTTTCAGTCTTCTTCAGTGATGTTAAACACTCACTGAATTAGTCGACCATGTAAACAAAAGCTGTAGTGAATAAGCAGTTATTTCCGCCACAATGAAATGGGCACAAATGCAGGGTCAATCTCTGGGTCCCTGGGAACGAGACAGTGCAGGATGCTTGAAAAATGAAGTCATGCATATGAAAAGGATTTCCTGTTTTAGTTGTGGTCAAAGGTTATCATTAAATGAGACCTGAATAAATCAAAGAAAGTGATCTTGTCTCACAAAAGGCACGAGACTGTTGTGCATAACGCTGCATTTAGCCAAATGTGGTGTTTTCAGGTGTTGATTTTTCCCTATTTTCAAATCCTCCATCCATACATTCTCTTCTGCTTATCCTGTTCAGGGTTGCTGGAGCTTAGCCCAGCTGACATGGGGCGAGAGGCAGGGTACACTCTGTACAGGTTGTCAGCCTATCATAGGGCCAACGCAGAGAGACAACCATTCACATCTAACCCCAGTAACTGCATGTCTTTGGACTGTGGGAGTAAGCCGGAGGAAGTCCATGCAGACACTGGGAGAACATGTAAACTCTATGCAGAGAGGCCCA
>JAMQGT020010581.1:0-11924 GCA_024447675.2 Pterophyllum scalare
GTCTTTTTTTCCCACCACTCGAGGTCACTGGTCTGCAAACCATGTCAGCAGGGAACTCTTAAAAATATTAAAATAATTGCTCCTCATTTAGCAGTTATTTGAAAATCTTATATGTCGGAGCACGTGTGCAGAGCGCTCTCGGGACCTTTTCCTAGAAGCGGGCTAGCAGTGCAAATGGTTGTGTTTTATTCAGTGAGGGTGCAGGCTGTGATGCACCAGCACAAAGGAGAAGAGGGAGGCTGAGTAGCGCCGGCGGGGAAATATCCTCCACAAACAGAAGTAAGAGCGAGTGCGGGGAGAGAGAGAATCGTCAGTCAGTGCTTAAAGCGAGGATTAAACCAAAAAGAGAGGGCAGACTTAATTGAGCAAGTTCATTAAGTATTTCTAAGCTTAATTAATGACATGATTTAAAAGATGAGCCTTAATGGGCAGAAAAAAAAATCTATTTAAAGCCATATACATCGGGTGTGTGAGTGTAGTATCTGTGTGTAATCTGTGCAGCAGCTTGTCTCTGTTTGGTTTATGAATCCAAAGAAGGATCATTCATCAGCACAAATGATCAACCCAGTGTTTGGGCTAAATATACAAACAAATGCAGCAGATATAAATAAAAGAAGATTCCAATGCCAGAAGCTATTAGAGCTATTAATCTGGTTCCACTATTTAAGAAGTTTTATCAGGCCCTCATTAGTAGCCTGATCGCCTCTGTACTAATAAACCTCACACTTAAAAATTAATTACACTTATATTGACTCAATCTATCTCCAGCTCTAATTATCATTTCACCACCATCAGCATAACGCCGCCTGCACGTCGAACTAATGACTTCCAAAGATGAGGGGGCTTCACTGGGGGTGGGCGTGCTTGTATGACTGAAGGCACTCATTTTCTTTCCAAAACACCTCTGTTTCCAGTTGCCGCTAGTATTTTGTTCCTGTCAAGAAGTTGCAGCACAAATTAAGACAATACTAAAACTTTCAACAAGAACTGGTGTCTCACACTTACCAGTGATAGTAACGCTGCTGCCTACTTTAAAGTGTGTTAATGAGCAAATGCACGCGATGTAGTAAAACAGTCGAATTAAAACACGAATAATAATTTTTTATAAAAGCCTTTAAGCAGAATCGATAAGATTGAGTATACAGTAATATACTGATATTATAATAAGAATAAGATTAGTGTGGTACTTTGCTGTTTTGACTGGAAAACACTACAAGGCAAAAATTAAAGCAACACCTGTCAATAATTCCTATTTGAAAAAGAAAAAAAAGAAGTATAATAAAATGAAAAACCTCCAAGGCCGAAAAAATTAAGCCACCGTGCAACTGCTAAAAACTGTACTTCATCAAATGACTACTTGAGGCACAAAAAGTGAGGCAATTACCATAAAGTACATGCTAGAATGGCCATTTTTACAGCAGAACCATACATGTTTATAGCCTAGTATCAAAAAACTGTTAAAGTCTCTATTGCTAATTAATTCCCTGGTCATGACAACTGCATGGGAAGTGAAGTTTTACACAATTCACCCTTTTAAATTGTATTGAGGCTTGAAGTTATGTATAATTAAGAGCACGGCAGCTTTGAGTCACAGGTGGGTGGCGGTTTAGTCTAAAACACAAACTAAAAGACACTCGAAGGAGCTGGCTCTTTGGTTTTCTTTGGAGATACTGATAGATCTTGTGGTGGTGGTACTCTGGAGGCTCTCTTTGAGATGAGAAACAGGTTGTTTACAGCTCTTGTTTGCTTTCTACAGAGACTATACATATAAAGCATGGCACTGATGGTTTTCCATTTTTCCGAATAAGATTGGAAAAGAATAACAACGTGTCGGCCTTGTTCAACAAACAGCAGGGAACAACCCATTCCAACGGAAGAGGCGCAGTACTTCACATGAAGACAAAGAAGAGCAGTAGAATTGTATTGTACCCTGTGGCATCTCCTTAGCTTGCAGTTGTGGAAAGTGATTCCCATTTCCTCCCTTCTGACACCAAAACCTGATATTTACTGTCTGAAAGTTCAGATCTCAGACCTCTAAAACTCCAATCTCACCGCTGGCTCACACAAAGTATCTCACCAACACTTCTCTCCTAATTTTTTTTTTAACATTGTATAAATTCTTCTTTTATTTTCATTTCACCCCTCCAGTTCTTCCCTTAAACGCCTCTCTGCATTGCATTATCAGGACCCACTACAGCGACAAATAGCCTGACCTAGAGCTGCAAAAAGGAAACTGCCCTCCTTTAATTGTAAGTCTCTTGACCTCCAGCTAAACTATCTCATTGCTTAACTGAGCCTGTTGCTGACTCGTGACTTCTCAAGACATGCTTATACCCACAGATTTGCTATTTGAGTTTCCCATTACAGGCCTAGATTGCTTTCCAGTGGGTGGCAGGAATGAAATCATTCCACTCTGTGCCGTGGCTAACAGCCATATTCACAGTCGTTGGGTGTCTAAGGTTCTATCTCTGAATTAAGAGCAGGAATATCTTTGAGAAAGATACTGAATATTCCACAAATTCATCTAGGTGTGAAAGGACAAAAGAGATCTTTGTAATTCTATGACAGAAAATAATTAAGTTAATAATTAGCATCCCATGAAGTAAAGCACAACTCATGCACTGAAGCATTGTTAGGCTTTTGATAATTAACTCGTTGCTTAGTCAAAATTAAATTCCCTAAAGTTGAAAACGGAAATTTTCAACCATTTTAATTTTAGCCTGATCAATATCTGATGTATATCTGAAGCAGTGAATACCAAATGGTGTGTCATAGAATTCTATGATGGACGTTTATAATTAATGGAATACACAACTGTGCAAACTGGTATGAACGAATTGTTCATTTACTGTATCTCCACACTCATTTCTTATACAGAGGCAAAATCTACACACTAAAAAACTGTTTAAATATCTTCTGTCGAAGGAAACGGCAATCCATTTGCACAGTTCCAGATGTAGGAAAAGTGATGAGATGGTACTAGATAAGCTAAAGAGGTACTCAAAGCCAAACACTTCCAGGAGAAACATCAAAAGAGCATTTCATCTGAATTAGAGGCAGCATTGTGTGAAAACCAGTAGAGGCCATTACATGTTGGTGGTGCGTATTACAATACTGGCAACACTCTTCTACAAAAGAAAAAAAATGCAGGTGTCATGCTGCATTCAGATACTATAATCTGGCAAACAACCTCATATGAATACAGGTGTGCCTTGTAATTTTGGACTGGTGTTTGGTACACAAAAATTTTGAACACCACTGGTCTACAGCAATCAATCAATCAAGGCCATAAAAGTCTTAAATGTAAACCTCAGCCCCAGTCTGGGATCCTTTTCAAATCTTCCATCAGGCGCTGATATCAAGGAGGGAACGAGATTATGCAGAACACAAAGGAGCCCTTCTGAAAACAACATCTATTAGATCTGACAGAAGAAAAGCAGGGGTGGCTAGATAATGGACGCTCAACATCTTCTGCTATATTCTCTCTCTTCAACATCCTTATCTCCTCCCTCTCTCCTGCTGCAGTGTGTGTGTATATATACTGTACTATCTATCTAGCTCCTGTTTAAATGAATGAATAAGCAGCGGGCTTAAATGCCAAGGTAGAAGTCCACTGCCAGCCTGCAAGGAATAGCTGAACAGGCCAAAACCGCAGCTAAGACAGAATTAATGCCAATCCATTTACTCCTATAAATGCCTCACTTTACTATGCATCAGAGTAACAGTAGTTCACCCTTGGCTGTACTCTCTGTTGGGCATTTACTGAACATCACAGATAATGACTGCACTTACAAGACAATAAGGACTCGAGCCAGGCAGTCGGCATGGATTAAAGACGCATTAAGGGAGATTTTTACTGCCATAATGTATCTGGAGAGGGTTGAAGGTGTGGTTGATCAATACAGCTGACGTGACACTTAATTCTGCCAGGTGGTTTGGGAGATTTCGCGCTCCTGAATGAGCCTCCTCACATTTCAAACTGCTCGGGGCAGGACGGCGCGAATGACACAGGTGAGTGGCCAAAAGCGAGACCCATTTGGATATTTTAGAAATTACAAAGCAATTTCAGGTATATGGGGGGGGCTACTGTTATTTTATCATAGATGTTAGGATGGTGAAAACATTACATGCAGGGCCTGACTGACCTGTCAGTCGTTGCCTATCATATCTTTCATTAAACTAAGCGTACTTGTGAACACGCGACTAAAGTGTTTGCGCAAAGACAGTTTGAAAGGTTGCCTGCATACGCAGATGGCAGCAGAGGACTGAGCCAACAACACAGAAGTGCCATTTGTTTATTCATCAGACAGGTAGGCTAAAAAAACACAAAAAACATGCAAACTGACAAATTTATTTTATTTTTTTTTTTGCCACCTTTTCTCGATGGAAAACAGCTGCCAGTGTTTAAATGCTCCCCTGGGATTCTTGGTTTCACTTTAAAAGCATTCAGACTGCTGTTTTTTTCTCCTGGTGTTACACTTCAGGCACAGTAATACAACTCCATTTTATTTTTAAGTACACAGATATCCATTATCACACAAATCCACACGGTGCCACTTTAAAATAAGAGGATCCTTTACCCAAGAGTTTGAATCATCTCTTAGATGCATGTCCAGCAACCCTAACCCAAAGTCACACTTTTATAATATCCAAAAATAAGAGAGCGCCTTAAAATATTTGCATTTGCTTTATGTTGCACTTTCTTGGCTTTATATGTGTGATGATCTGCTGGGTCGTGTACTCAGATTGAGTAAAGATATAAATGTGATGCCCTTGTAATTGGTTTAAGTGTGGACGTGACAGATCATAGTATGTCTAACAGGGACAAGTCAATTAAAATGAAGGAATAAAAGTTCCAGGAGATCTGAATGTTAACCCCACAGAGAAGATCGTTTGTGAATAGTTGTGAATTGTCGGGTATAGCGCACCTAGTTTGTCAGGTGGACACAAACGCAGCTCCAGATGGATGTTAGTGTTTTTTCTTTTTGTCTCTGCTGGATTTTTAAACAAGCCAACATTTGCTTAAAAATTAACAGGTGTTGCTGGGTTTATAGCTTGTTTCCACTTCTTTTGAGCAGCTCAAAAATACAAATGATGCAGGTTTAAAGCTGGAAATTTAACATTATTTTGCATGGGTGTAAAACTTTATTAGGTACCGGCATAAATTATTGAAACTTGTGTAAGATTTTTTTTAAGGTGACAACAAAGTCAACACTTAATATACAGTACAGTATTTCTGCTAAGATGTTAGTGTGGGTGTAATATTGACTGTAGAGCTACTTTATTTTTAGCTCCAGAATTAGGAATTGAAAAATCAGGATTAGATTTTTATTAGGAATTGAAGTTCAATATGAGCATAGTTTGGGGAATACACGATAATAATTATACACTATATTGCCAAAAGTATGTGCTTGTCTGCCTTCACACTCATATGAGTGACATCCCATTCTTAATCCATAGGGTTTAATATGATGTCGGCCCACCCTTTGTATAACAGCTTCAACTTTTCTGGGAAGACTTTCCACAAGGTTTAGGAGGGTTTATGGGACTTTTTGCCATTCTTCCAGAAGCACATATGTGAGATCAGACACTGATGTTGGACGAGAAGGCCTGGCTCGCAGTCTCCGCTCTAATTTATCCCAAAGGTGTTCTATCAGGTTGAGGTCAGGACTCTGCAGGCCAGCCAAGTTCTTCCACACCAAACTCTGCTCATCCATGTCTTTATGGTCCTGGCTTTGTGCGCTGATGTGCAGTCATGTTGGAACAGGAAGAGGCCATCCCCAAACTGTTCCCACAAAGTTGGGAGCATGAAATTCTTCAAAATGTCTTGGTATGCTGAAGCATTAAGATGTTCCTTTCACTGGAACTAAGGGGTCGAGCCCAACTCCTGAAAAACAACCCCACACCATAATCCCCCCTCCACCAAACTTTACACTTGGCACAATGCAGTCAGACAAGTACTGTATCCCTGGCAACCGCCAAACCCAGACTCATCCATCAGATTTCCAGATGGAGAAATGTGATTGATCACTCCAGAGAACACGTCCCCACTGCTCTAGAGTCCAGTGGCAGTGTGCTTAAACACTGCATCTGACACTTTGCATTGTGCTTCAGTGATGTAATGCTTGGATGCAGCTGCTTGATCATGGAAACCCATTCCATGAAGCTCTCTATGACATAATTCTTGGAGTTCTGTAGTTATTGACTCTGCAGAAAGTTGGTGACCTATGTGCACTATGCACCTCAGCATCCACTGACCCCACTCTGTCATTTTATGTGTCCTCCCACTTTGTGGCTGAGTTGCTGTCGTTTCCAGTCACTTGCACTTTGGTATAATACCACTAACAGTTGACTGTGGAATATTTAGTATCGAGGAAATTTCACGACTGGATTTGTTGCACAGGTGGCATCCTATCACGGTACCACGCTGGAACTCACTGAGCTCCTGAGAGTGACCCATTCTTTCACAAATGCTTGTAGAAGCAGTCTGCATGCCTAGGTGCTTGGTTTATACACCTGTGCCCATGGAAGTGACTGGAACAACTGTGGGTGAATACTTTTGGCAATATAGTGTAGTTATGTACTTCTCTTTGTTGTATGAGTTTTGTTTGTTATACAGTTCTCTAAGTATAAAACAAATATCAAATGCTGAATAAAATGTGAATACGAAGTAAATAAAAATAAAAATATATTAATTTCACTGTCTGTGTTTTGAATCTGTGTGTGGCAAACATTAACTGTCTGTTCACGCCATGTCTGGAAGATTTTATCTATTTTCATCTGCTGAAGAGTCGTGGGGGCATGAACCTATCAGCACAGTGGGGGGTGGGGGAGAGCAGGGACGCCCTTGGTAGCTGGATGTGAGGAGCTTTCATAACAGAGGGCAGCGCAGGATGTGCAACTCCCTGCATCTGAATCCATTACTGACACACACAGGTAGGCAGCTGACACCACTGTTTTCTCCAGCCTCTGCTGCTGCCTCTGCTCACTGATAACATGACGTCTGCTGCTGAGAGGCGAGATGTAGTGGCGGAATTACCCATGACCCACGGTGCTGGAAGAGTGATGCGTATCATATAGTGTCAAATTCGATTTCATGCAGAGGACTGTGCTTAGAATAGAATTCACTTATGGAATCATTCGCTTTTGTTTTTTTATTCATTCATTTATTTTATATTTTTTTAATTAATTAAAAATTCCCACTTTGAGCTAAAACATGAGGAAAAATCAAAACTAATACAAACTGCTCAATTTGAGATTTGATTTCACTGAAAGACTGAGAAAAAAGAGGTATTACTAGAATCCACAACAGATTACAGTTATTGATTTTAAAAGAGAGAGAGAGAGCTGCAAGATGGAATTCTGTCTCCTGTAATTACAGTGCTGTGCAAAAGTCTTTAGCCACCCATCATATTTTGCTAGGAAAATGGGAAATAGGTGTAGTGATTTATTGAAATATGCAAATATAAATGAAACCACAGGCAAAAACAGTTCTTCTTCGGCACAGCCTGAACTCTCTTAGCCAGCATTGCTGGTCATTTCTTTAAGCAGTCTTCAGGAATAGTCCTCCAGGCTTCTTGAAGGACATTCAAAGCTATTCGTTGGATTTGCTTCTGCCTTTTTAGATTAGATTCAACTCAGTGTGCACACAAGGCACACAACGAAATGATCGTTCCAGATCACTCATCCAGAGACGAGCATCTGCGGTCATGCAGCCAGAGACCGGTGCTAACGTTAGGCAATGTGGTTTAAGTGCGACAAAGCGCAGGGACAGGGGCTCAAATCGGCAACCCTCCAGCTGAAAGGCGAGCGCCTACCCACCGCGCCACTGCCACTCTCTGTCAAAATGATGCCACATTGCTTCATTAAGGCCAGTTCATGATTGATATTGTTTCATTGTGTATTTTTCTATCCAGGAATGTTTTTCCTGCACTGGCAGTGTGTTTGGGATCATAGTCATGCTTAAAAATGAAGCCACTGCCAATCAGATGCTTTCCACATGGTATTGCATGGTGGATCAAAATCTGACAGAACCTTTCTGTATTCACAATTTCATAAATGTTCACCAGATCCCCAACACCACTGGCTCAAATGTAGCCCCAAACCAAGACAGAGCCTCCTCCGTGTTTCACAGATGGCTTTAGATGCTGTTGTGTCTCTCTCCAGACCTACTGACGATGATCTGAACCAAAATGTTCAAATTTGATTTCAATTTTCAGTCCAGTTCTTGTGTAATTTGGCAGACTTCAGCCTCTTCTCTCCATTTTCTATCATTAAAAATGATAGAAAATGACATGTTTCTGATGAGCCTTCAGTGAACAGTATATGGATCAACTGAAGGGACAAATGCATCTTTCGGGTCTTTGCTGGATTCTTTCCTATTTCTTACAGGACATGACTTTCAGATATTGTTCATATTTTTGCATAGAACTGCAAATAGTTATGAGGACTAAAAAATGGTGGGAAAAAAATAAGACCTCATAAAAACCATCAAATTTCAACCCATGCTTTTGTACTTCAAGGGCCCTTTCACTCAGAAAATGTTCATAGTTTGAAGGTAAAACTTTGAATGGCATCATTACAAAAAGAAATAAAAATAAAAATCAGCATAAAAATAAAAATCAGCTAATTCTGACGGGGTCAGGCGGGACTCACTTGAAGATTTTTCACTGAATAACCCATCAGGAAGTAAACATGAGGGAAACTTTAGTTATTAAACTGTCGATTGTAACCTTGTAGCAATGCTCCATCCTACTGTACTCGCTCATAAAGTAAATGCAGTTTTGATATGTATGGGACTTTCTGGTACTTCCTGCATTTTATCTTCAACCCCTAAAAACTGGTTTGGAAAATATAAATAAACTGCAGCTCTGTAGACAGAAACTGATTTAAAGTGTATCTGTGTCTCCATGCCGACTCTCCATGAGTACACTGAAAATGATAACAAGCATAAAGTCATACTGAGTAGTAGGCCTATCATCCTGACAGCACATGGAATAGACAGATGATGGATTAGCAATGAGAAAGAGATAAGACAAGAATGAGAAGTAAGATGATTGAAGCGACAGCTTAGAAATCTGCACTGAAACAGACTGCGGTTGAGACACTGATTTGGATTGTGTGTGTGTGTGTGTGTGTGTGTGTGCGTGCACACCCCCCACAATAGTGAAAGACACATCAGGTAGAGTAGCAGCTGCTATTAAAAGCGAAGGTGAGGAGAACAGAAACGATCGTATCATCCTCTCAGGAGATGCCTGCTGCTTTATTTCCGTCAGTTTGTCAACAAATGAGGTCTCAGCTACATATCTGTGACTCCTGGTTTACACTTTTTTAAACATGCAGCATTGTTAGGTGTGCGCCCCCCCCCGTCGTTCTAGACTGACACATCACTTCTAATAATGAAAGCAGACCATATATTTCTAATTGAAATCCAGGGAAGTCCAGTAACTCAGAAACAAACTTTTATACTTTGGGTTTGTAAACTTTTTTTTTTCTCTTTTGTCCTGGGGATTCTGTCTGTAGAAAATACCCGATAATCAGTGTCTGAATCCAAGGCAATTTTTCTTTGAAGCAACACAGGGTAAGCTATTTATCACATCCAATATCATATGAATAACAAAAAGACTGCTTTATTCTCCTTTAGGTGCATTAATGTGTGTGGTGTTTTGTGTGTGTGTGTGTGTGTGTGTGTGTGTTTGGCCTGCCAAATTTCCCGATTGGCAGAAACAGTGGACTAATTAGCTGAAGGAACATGGATCTCACATTTATGAAAAATACAGACACACAAAGGCATGCACACAAACACCTCACCACACCTCATGTAATCAAAAATACACAGTGAATCCTGTCATCTGCACTGATGAGCTTTTGTCTGACTGTGTCCTTTTCAAGTGTACTTCTTTTCTGGAAGTAGGAATAATTAGGACATACGTCAATAGCTCGTAATAGAAATGTAATTCACTACCACTTTTTCAGTAAATAAATGTAACTTATTGTGGGATTGAAGAAGTGTTTGGCTTATTGACTTTTGTTCTCAGAATGCGCCCGTGCACAATTAAAAGTGGAGAGAACCAACAGTTCTCAACACGTATTTATAACTGGAGTATCCGTTTAATGTAAAATCCACGGCACAGCTACAGTCAAGCAACATTTTTCTAGTCAAATACTTCCTCTACTTGTCTATTTGTTATTTGTGTGTGTGTGCATGTGTGTGTGTGTGTGTGCACGCGCAAGTGAAGCCTGCAGCCTGCCATAAATCAGCCAGGGCCTTCAGATTTGAACTAAAGTGTTTTGGAGCCTAGAGCCTCTGAGCTTTGTGCTTTTCAGTCTCAGATGAAATGCTGTCTGTGTTTTAAAAAAGAGTCTATATTATTTATTTATTTTAAACGTCAAAGCCACTTACCCCGTAAATTTCTTAAGGTTATTAGTGTAGGTTGTAAAAGGCAACAAACACGTACTGTATCTGATATAGCAGTCTGATTTTTTAAAAATGTTTTTAGAGTGTTGATATCTTCATAATTGGGGGGTTGATAATATACTTCTCTCTTTTTATATTAACTTTTTTTTGAGCGAACCTTGGATGCAGTAGTAACTTAAAAATAATGTGGGATAGGATCTGGCTGACAGTAACAATGCAGCAGGTGTAATGTTACAAAGGCGATCTGCCACCAAACTGGAGTTAAAACATGTTTATTTGACCTTACAGAATTCAAATCAGACAAATATCTATAAAACATTTATGTGTCTGCACCCGGGTCCATAGATGTTTGGACCATGATGCACCACCACAGTGGGCTTTAAATGAAACAGTCAAGCTGTGATTGAAGTGTAGACTTTTACCTTTGATTCAGAGGGTTGAAATATACTTTTTTCAGTACTTGGCTTAAAGTCTTTTGCAGTCAGTGACTGCGTGAAGTCGGATCCATGGCATCACCAGATGCTGCGTTTCCCCATTTGAGATTCTCTGCCAAGCCTTTACCGCAGGCACGTTCAGTTGCCGCTTTTTTGTAGGTCTTCCTGCGTTCTAATCTGGCCTTCTTGTCCTTGAGTGTAACCGGTTTCCATTCATTAACTTCCTCCATGCTACAATAGCTGCTGCTGCCGTGTGGCGGCATAAACTCAGAGCAACATACTGAATGGACCGGATCATGGATCGGCTCATTGTCACGGACATCAGATCCAGCTTTTTTTGCATCAGTATCAGATCCAAATATCGGACTGGCACTTCCCTAATACAGAATGACTGACAACAACTTGATCGTGCTGTTTTGAAGCACAGGTTAGCGGTCATAAAATGTACATGCATGGTGGATCTTAATATAATGAATCAAAAATTATTATAAAGAATTACATGAGTAGTCTTTCGTTTGGTGAGTAGCTATGCTTAAGAAAGGCTAACTGACGGTAAATTCAGCCATTCACATCATATTGACACAGCATCAACCGAGCACAGGATCCAATCTGTTCAGGTTTTCCAATGCCTGTTAAAGAGAACCTTGCTTTTACAAATCAAAGCCTTTTCACGGGTTTCAGGAAGAACACTTGGATAATGTACCTCCAGGGGACATCTAATAAACAGTCTTGGGGGATATCCAGAGTGACATTAACCGCTACAAGCAGTATCTTTAATGTAGGTAATGTAGGCACCAGAGTCTGTCAGTCGTCTGTAGTTCTGCTTCCTCTGCTGCTCTGTTGCCGTCAGTGTGTCATTGTGTCACTCGAGCAGCAGGGTAAAGATCCTCTCGAAGCAGATGAAGGCACTGATGGTTGTGTGTTTTGTTTACTTGACCAGCGGTGTCTGAGTCAGTCAGATAACTTTGATCCTCAAGTCGTATTAATCATTTGGCAGAAACCAACAAGCAAAAACTTGTTTTGTGCTGCGACCACAAGCACAACAACGAGGTCCTGTTCAGTAAAGCCTAGTA
>JAMQGT020010582.1:0-66400 GCA_024447675.2 Pterophyllum scalare
TATGTGCCTTCGTTCAGTTACGTATTGCTAATCTACACAACATCAGGCTGAATGTACACAAATTTGTAGGCAAAAATTTAAAAAAAAAACTGATTAAGAAACAGGGCAAAAATGGCCATCGTTCACAGTCTATGACTACGTGCTCATTGCCACCCTCTTTTCTTGGAAAAATCCATCATGGGAGCCTGATGACTATAATAGGAGGCTAAACCTTGCTCTCATTACTAAATGGAAAAAATTATGATAGACCAACTTTGCTCCATGCCTCTTAAAGCGCTCTTCCACTGCTAATTTGCCCAAACCTGAACATGGGTGAGGTCACGGCTTCCATTGGTTGTGGTTTTTGAAATGATTGGGTAACAATGTTCATTGACGTGTGCATCTTTAACTTGATGACTCGACCTCTGAAAAATTGTGTGTCTGCATGGAGTTTAGCAGTTTATTGCAAAAGACTTAATCAGATAAACAACAACAGAAATGCAAAGAAGGAGAGATAATGACATTCTTGACAGCACAGGAGCTGCAGTGGAAAAGAAACTATAATAAACTATGATCATGCCAACAGTTGCACTGACATCATCATTATCATATCAAAGCAGCTATGTGGAGAAATTGCCCAGATATCTGTTTCCTGGAAAAAAAAATGCTGTCCTCACAATGATAAATGCAACTACGGTGCTGTGAAAACGTATTTGCCCCTTCCTGATTTCTTAGTGTTTTTGGGTTTTTTTTGCATATTTGTCACACTCATGCATTTCATATCATCAAACACATTTTAATATTAGACAACTGACCCCTAAACCTAAGGACTTATATTATATTGCCTTTGGCATCAAGCTTTTGCGATAACTGGCAACGAGTCTTTCACGTCCCTGTGGTGGAAATTTGTTTTAATTCAAGCACAATCGGCAAAGCATAATCATTACATCTTTTTGAACATTAAACCAGTTTTTGAGTGGTTTGTATTGGTTTTTATTTCTGATATAATTTTCTGGATTTCTATAACAAACCCCCAACTATGTCTTTGGTCCCCCTCCTGCCACCCTATTAAACACCCCTTTTGGGAATTTCTTTTATTTTAATGATGCTTTATAAATATGCTATGTATCATTTGATACTATGTTTCAACACTAATAAGGAGAGGTTAATGTTAATGTTATAGTTTCTGTACTGCATGCTAGGATATTGAGGAAACTGTCAAACTGTAATTAGCATTTAGCTCAATGCAAAATAAAATTACAGGTGTTCCAAAGAACCACGGCTAAGCAACTTAAAAGCCTGCCTCAGAGAGAGGTGACATTTGATATGATTTCAAAATAAAAGCTACTTCAACAGAGCCTTCGATATGGGGCTGATGAAATCTGTTGGACAATCAGAAAAGCACTTGCGATGCAGTAAACGGCTGCTTTAAGTCTCATTGCCACGTTTGTGCTGATGCCACATTAGGTTGTGTTGCTGTCGGCTGAATTATTTTGTTTTGTCCTACCACGTACACAACTCTGTTATCTCTGTTCACACCAAAATGCTCGCGCCCTGGAGAACGCTGCAGTTGCCTTCGCTGAAGTGGCAGTGGGAATGAATCGGGCTTGGCATCCTGCCACGGGAGCTGCTGCTTCCAGGGCCTTTCTGTAAATCCATTGTGAAAGCATTGGGGAGTCTGACCGAAAAAGGGAAAATGAAAGTATGGTCAGCTGCTGTTTGAGAGAAAGATGGAAAAATACAAAGATGGGAAAAGTTGTTTTTTCCCTAATAGAAGGGGAAATTTCTGGAGCTTTGTTTGTGTGTGGTTTGAAACAGTGTTCGGCTCCCAAGGGCAAGAAAAGAAATGTTTTGGCTGTAGTATAAGTCCTTTGTGAAACAGTGATACTATATACAGTAATACATGACATGGTGATAGGGAGATCACATGAGAAATGATGTATTGTTTGACATTCCTTTCTGTGCTACCTGATTCTTCACATCTCACGTTCTTGTGTGTATGCATACTAAGCCTCGACAAGCTTTAAAGTACTTTTGATAGATTCCTGTTTGTTTTCTTGGCACGAGATCAAGGTCAGGTGGCCTTAAAACGAGCTCTGAGGGGTTTGTATTGTATGTCACTGCTGAGTAAAGACCCAGAGAGGAGAGACTGAGTTCTTTAATGTCGAATCCAAAAACCAGCCTTCCCACTCTGTAACATTGTTTCACAGGTGAAAGCCTCGACTAAACTAATTACCACAGTGAGCCCTTGCAGTAACATGGTGAATGCTAATGCAATGATTCGGGGTCAGCCCTGTGAACTTCTATGGATAGGTGCTCCAAAATTCACATTCTGGGTGAATTGGGAGGGCTGTGGAGGCAAAGCTATTCTCAGTGATAGAATCGGATTATGTGACGACCCATATGCAATCACTTTATGCCAAGGGAGAAGACAGACGTGGAGGAGAGATGGTGGAGAGGAGGCAGAGGGATGAGAGATGAAGGAGGAGGAGGTGTGGGGGTGGGCAGGGGGAGGGGGGAATAGCAGGGTTGCCAGGACTCTGAAGCTTGTCTGTCATTCCGTGCGTCAGTCAGCCTATTCCCAGACTCAGACGCAGGTAGCCCACAGTATTTGCGCAAATGTGAGTATATTTACACACACATACACACACACACTCAGGAGCACACAAAAAAACACTCTCTTTCTCACTCCATCAACACAAGCTGGAAGCGGAAATATCCCTTTTTTTGTCCTCTGTCACAGTCTAATTAGATTCCACCACCACGGCAATGCTTTTCCCCTCCACGATTTTCTCTCTTTTCTTACCTCACTAACACTCTCTGCCACAGTGTAGCACTGCAGACCTTCTGGCTGTTTCCCTGGCAACAGCTGCTTCCTATCTGTCTGTCTGTCTGTCTGTGTTGCTATGGAGGAAGGGTAGGGGGATGTTGGCGGCAGCAGGCGGCTCAGTAATGACAATAAAGTGGCCCTGAAGTGGACTTATGGTTCACATGATAAACATTTGTTAGAAGAGTAGCATCATAGAGGATTGGCACCAAGGCCTCTTTGGTCTATTCTGAGGAGTGATTAAATCATTCAGGAGGGAGCAGTTATACACTTTGTTTGTCAAGTTGCCATTCACCCTTTGAACAGCTCTACAGCTCTGCTTTTAGTTTCCATCAGGGTTTCTCAAGGCCAATAATTCTCCTGACCCAAAATGACTGTTCGCTGAGCCCTTCCCCTCTTAGTTACTGTTGCTAGGTCTGTCAAACTTTTCTGATTTCGCACAGCACATGTGCAGAGAGCCGTGACAAACAGATTTACCATTCACTCGCACTTCTCATCTAAACAATAAATCACCATGCTTCACATTTCTAGCTGACACCTGTTTTGCTCGCTGATTTTGAGGCTTTCAGCTAATTAATTCTAAAACAAGAAACACGATTAATATGTGAGGATGCCAACAGACTGAGGCTAAAGCTGCGTTCCCCAGGTGTAAAAGCATGCATCTTGACCAGACAACGAGCCATGTTGCAGACATGGCAATAAAGGAGCAGTGTTACAGAAGTATACCTTGTATAACAGGAGGAGCAATAAATAAAAGCTACTTTCAGCTGCTCACTTATTCACAAGGGGGTTACCACAGTGAGTAGCTCCACAATGCCCATCCTGACACAACCCCAAAGGATTTTGTATCTGCTCCCAGAACTGAACCAGGGAGCTTTCACTTACTAGGCAAATATGTAAACTACTAAACTAGGCATTTGACAAATGCAACAGTGCATTGTTTGGAGTGACTGGTGTGTTATTCTCCTCATACCAGAACAAAGAGCAAAACAGATCTGTTGCTCTAAACTCTGTTATAAAGTAAACAGCAACCCTCGGGAATACACAATGAAAGCAATGCAGTTCATCACATTCTCTTACTACAAACCGAGCAGTAGCACAACTTGAGAAAGTGCAACGTAAACCAGAAGGTTCGCCTTCAAAGTAAAAGTTGTGCTTTTTGACACATGCTGGCTACATTGCTGAGGCACAATTTGTAGAGAATTTGTAGAAAAACAAGAAAAACTACAGGCAGCCATGGCAACCTGCTAGCAACCAAAGCAATCATTAGGAGGTTTTTGGTGTAGCACCTTCTTTGCTACCGATTTCACCCAGCGAGAGCCAGAAACCTCCAGGAACCACTGCCAACCGGTCGGGGAATTCAAATTTTTGCAGAGCAACTGGTGGTTAAATCACGTCCAATATTGCAAATAACCCTTGAGCAATGTACACATGAACTCATATGAGAAATCTCAACATCCTGAGGTATCTCTATCTCAGAGATCCAACCATTAGAGATGCAGCCTGTTAACATTAGTTCATAACTTGGCATTCCGCTCTTTAAGGCATTAGTGCTTGTGTTTTTAGAGAAAAATGTTGAAGGAAAAAGACAACACCCTTCATGCTTTTTAGTATTTTGAATCCCTTTTTGTGGGTTTTTATTCAACAGATTAGAAAACATAAGCCCACACCTGACCGCAGAGTTCAAAACCGATGTTCCGAAAATGGATGACTGACTGCAGGATGTGCTTTGAGATTTCTCATTTCATTAATAAAATCAGAAACTTTTCAGTTCAGTTTCGATAAATCAGTCTGTGATATGAGGTGCGTAATACTCCAGTGATGCACAAATATTGTCCTGTTCTGCCCACGCAGATCGTCAGCATAACTAATGGTTTGTAGCATCTGTGCTCTGGATACATAAATGCAGGCACTGCTGACATCCAAGATGAAGTAGCTTATTGGAGTGAGGAAGGTCAAAGCAAATTCAGCTGGACCAAATTAGACCTCAGAGTCCTTTTAAGAGAACAGGGCATTTCTGTTATTACAGGCTCACTGTGTTTTAGACCAAAGTAAAGGATCGAACGATACAGGTAACCTGCTTAATGAAGAATCGTGTACAAACACATGTTTGGATGGCTCATATCAATTTTTATGCTCTGCTGACAATCCATAAATCAATGTTGTCAACAAGTTGGTTATTAGTTATTTAGTTACTGCAGTGTTATTATCTCTAGACAGCTGGGAATTTGCACAACAGCCTAACTCAGCGGAACAGTCATCATAATTTTGCAACATCTACGTCACATTAATTTCTCGTTACTCTAACCTGTGTCGTAATTTTGATCTCTGAAAAAGAGCACGTCAGCATTAGCGTATTGTTTGTTCTTGTTCGTTTGAAACAAATTTTTGTATAACCTGCTTGTGAATGACTGAATGAATTTATGTGTGTGAGTGGAGGTGAAAGTCTTTAGCTACATTTGAATGCTTTGAAGTAACCGTGTCTTTGTATGGCAAGAAACTATAATGACATGTTGCATATTTGTCTAAGCATACCAGAGATGACTGAATGCCGTTTCATCCATACAAGTTGTTCAGAAAAATGCCTTCAACAATATCAAAACTTTGCTCCCGAGGCATTTGTTTAAAGTACTTGAAAGCCACGGCGGGGTTTTTTTTGGCAAGAGTTGGGGGTATACCCGTATCTCACAAGAAACAATAGCTTCTCTTTGAGAAACTGCTCAAGTTCACAGGTACAACACATGGTAAACAGAGCATGTGGGGCAAGTATCTTGTTCCACACTGGCTTTTTTCCCTCCCAGCTTGCAAACTGTCAGAAGATAAAAGAGGAAAAACTGGAGAAGGAGAGCTTGAAACACAGAGCGACTTCAAAGCTGGAGAAGAATTTCTTTAAACGTAGTTCTCCGAAGACCACATCAAACACAGGGAGAGGCGAATGGGGGAGGGAGGGAGCTATGTTCAGTTCATGTATGCATGTACATAGATGTGTGTGTGTGTGTGTGTGTGTGTGTGTGTGTGTGTGTGTGTGTGTGTGTGTGTGTGCATGTGCATCATAACATGGCACAAAGTTGCAGCGATGCATTGAGGCTATGCCGGTCCAACCCAAGTGATGAGAAGAAAAAGGGGCTGTCAGCTCTGATAAAAGGTTTGGTGTGTGTGTGTGTGTGTTTTTGTGTGTGTGTGTGTGTGTGTGTGCATGCGCATGCGTGTGCGTGTGTTTCTTCTCATTCTGGGAGGCCTCATCATCTCCCAGAGAGCACTTAGGCACAGCGGCTGCCAAGGAGATGATCAGAGGGTGGCCCTCAGCCCACACACACGCTCACGCATACTCACCCTGCCGCATCAGGGCTCCCATCATGTAAGTGCACACACATACACACACGTGAAGCCACACAATTCATGCTCTTTTATTGTGTATAAACCAGAGTGGATATTGATTGTTTTAAACAGAGCGTTTAGGACGCAAATGCTATTCCTAGGGCTTAGAGTACACCCACACACATTTTCCCCGATGATGCACATGCACAAGCAACATTAACTCAAATGCACACACACACATAGGGACACATTAAAACAGACTTTGCTGGCATTACTGTGAAACCTCCAGTATCATCTGCAGGCAGCACCACACCATCACCTCTGACTCAGTGGGCATTTGGCACAGAGAAACATGACCTTTCTCCTGTTTTAACTAAAGCTGTCATGTAGTTTCTGTAACCAGTAGTTACAGTAGTGGCAGTAGTGGGAAAAGACAGGCTATTAAATTGGAAACAGTGTAAAATATTCCAGTCTGGTGTTTGTGTAATGTCTGACCCCATGGCTTCTGTCTTTTCCTTTCTTTTCATGGTGCCCTTCCTTTTTCTCCATTATTTTGGCACTCTGGCAGAAGATTCATTGTGGACTTGCCTCCTTCCTGTCTGCCTTATTCTCATCTAGGCTCTGCCTCCCTGCTGCTGCCTTTGCCCATTGGTCCGTCTGTCTCCACTTCTGCCTGTCTCCCTGTCTTGCTTTTGTGCTCGTTTCCTTCTGATCTGGTAATGATATCGCTACCTGCCCTATCCCGTCTAATTGATTACACAGCTGTGGGCTCAAGTTGATGTTTGCTGATAAGCTTAAAAATGCATTCAAATTTTTACTTAGACTAATAGTTTACAACAAGCTCACAGATTTATATTGCACACGCCACAAGTTCCTATGTTCTCAGGTCCACACAGTTCACCAGCTGTCTATATCATACAATCAACTGACTCTTGAGCTTGTATGAATAATTGCATGTTTGCTGGTTTCATCACCTTTAAATGCTGCTGAACTCAGAACCTTGGTAATCTAGAAGATGTAACTTTGAACATATAAACTTATAAAATATTTTAGCTTGAATCATAAGTTTTTTCCCACCTGCAGACACTGTAAAAGATGGATGTAACTTCCACGTCTGAAAAGTGAAGTCAATGCAGAAACTCCTTCTTTTTAATGGCCAGCAGGGGGCGACTCCTGTGGTAGTAAACACACTTCTGGTTGAATAGAAGTTTATGGGAAAACAGTGTTCGGCTCCCTCAGCTTTCCTGATGAGTTTATGCTTCAGTTGCTAGTTTCAGGTCACACTGAATAAGTTATTAAGTCCATTTTGTAAATGATGGTTATTTTAACACCTAGTTCATGACTGATATTGTCACTCTTGTGTCAAAAGTGATGTCATACCTACTGATGTGATGTCAGGTTGGCTTGTTATGCACCTCTCAATTTTGCTGTGCGGTGGACGCGTTGGAGACAGAAGGTTGAACACTGAAAAGTATGAGTGATCTGCAATCTATCTTCAGATAGACTGCAGAGAGTCTGGCCTGCCTCAAGTGCTTGCATTAGTAAAGGAGGAGCAGTGACGTCATAACAACAGATGTGGTGACCATAAGATAGGCTTCTCATAATTTGGGCCAAAATAGAAGATTTAACAATGTTGCACTTCAAAAACTGATTCTTACAGGTACCCAGTGGGCCAAGAGTTCTGACAAGTGTCCCATGTGTGACAGCCTGGGAGAGAAACCCATCTCATCAGTGCCTTAACTGGGTGTGTCACAGGTTTGGGCAGTGGTCCTCAGACTGTGGGGCGGCCATGACTGGGGGTGAGAAAAGCATGTGAAAATGTGAAGTGAAACTAATTTGAGCAATTTCTTTTTCTTAATTTTAGCTAAACTAAAACCAATAAAATGTTTCTGATACTCTTGTACTGATCTTTATTCATGTAAAATTCAACTTGGAACTTGCATGCATGACTCACATTAACATATACATCCAACTGGTGGTTGATCAGAGCCTATTGTGGACCATAAAAATGTTGACCCAAAATTTAGCTCCATTACACTGATCACTGTGGATATCTCATTCCCAGCCTGCCAATTCAGAAAGTTACCTTTGTTGGTCATGTGACTAAAGTTGCAATGTTGTAAAAACAAAGTTTCTGGAGCTTATTTTGAAGAAAGATAGAAACCCCTAGCTCTATAGATAGACTGGCAACATATTCAGGCTCCAGCCCCACTGATGCAACCCTGAATTGTATAAATGGTTAAGAAAATGATGAAGGTGGAAACATTTGCACAGGAGACGATGCTAACAAATGAAAAATGTCAGATGCATACACACATTACACCCACAAAACACCTTAGTTGTGATTACCAGGTAGGGGTCTGAAACATTGACCTGTGGTAACTGACATGGTGCTACGCAGTACAGCTGTGCTTGAAGTCAGCAGCTTATCACAGGCACAGTCGCTTCACACGTTTCAAGAGTTTACATTTATCGTTTATCGTTTGCGTCTTCCACTGAATGAAAGAAAACACAGCCACAAATACACGCAAACAGGCTCAACCACAGGATGCGATCAGGGTTCGCACATCCTCTCTGCCCCCTCAACATCCTGTATGAAAACCTTACTACCGCAGCAGCACAGGAAGTCACGTCTGTGAAGAAGGACACTGGGGTTAATTGGGACATGACAGAAACTAGCGAGCTGAGCTGAATGAGAAATTGATGTATATATTGTGATCAATATAAATAGAGTTTAAGTTCAATACAACTTCCTTTGCACAACAAAACAAGCCTGGAGATGAAAAGGGCAGGCATTAGATAGCATCCATTCATTACCGAATGAGACACAGAGCCAGCTGAGAGTACTAACCTGCGTGAAAGAGTCCTTACTAATGTGATTAGGCTTGATGCTGCAGATGATTTGCCTCAGGATGTTGTCTCTGACTCTCTGATCCTTCCTAATTGTTGCACAGATGTGGGTGGCTATGGCTAGCTAGCAATTCAAGGAGAAAGATGAAGAAGAAGAGGAAAGAAAGGAGGGTTGATACACACGGTGGAGACGGGTGGAAGAAGCACCTGCTGAGTACACATGGCTTTGAATGGCCCAGTTTAAGTGGCTGCACTCACGCATGCATCAGTCTGAAGCGCTGCCCCTGCTGTGAGCAAATGCAGTTGGAAGCACATGGTGCCTCTGATCAAGGCTATTGGCAAGATGGTTTGTGTTATCCAGGGGGCAGAGCAGAGATAGTGAACTGGTTGTTTGGTCTGAGGGAGTTTAAGTGCAGGTGCATGTTGTAAACAAGGACAGTTAAAGGTGAAATGAGGTAGAGAGTGATGCCAGGGAAGAGGAAAAAAGTAAATACACAACAGAAATGTGGGCAAAGATTGATGCCAGTGTTTTAAAAAAGTCTCACCTTTCAAAATACACATGGTACCTGTGCACATTATAGAAAGTGCCTTCTGACCTTTAGAGAAACTGTGCACAGCACCACAGACTGTATATAAATTATGTACATGTCCACTGAGAACTCACTGATTTATTTGTAAAGGCCTGTTTCAAAGCCATAATGTTAGCATTTTGTCACTACCATGATGGTTTTCTTTTGGAGCCAGATGTGTAGCTGGGTGCAGCTAGCTGGGTGGCAGAATTAATGCCATCAAAATACTAGAGTTTTACACACCCAGACTGGAGACCCGAATGTCTTTGGCACAATAAGCACAGTTGAGAGATCCAGTTGGGTGAATGCAGGTTAGGACTAGCAGTCAGTTACTGGCTACAGCCAGTCAAAAGGCTAACATTAAAAAGCTAATTTATTAAAGCATTCACTTCCAGTTGTTATGTAGTGGAGACCAAAACCTTATAGGTAGCAGGCTGTTAAAATTATTTTAATATTGATAAAAACAATATTAATTTAATGTTGTATTTTAACATAAGAGTATGTGGGGATTGACTTGCCAGCTTTCTCCTTGCATTTTATTTTTTTTGCTCATATTAGACACATCAGCGTATCAGTAGGCATCACTTCCTCTGCACTGAGGGATTTTTTTTCTCTGATGAAAATACCTTCATTACGCCACGTAGCCCTACAATATCATTAACTCTTTAATAGTCAGCTTGCAGCTCACTGAACTCAAAATATTCCAATAATAATCAGCCAGTCTGAGCTGCACTGTGGTGCTATTTCTTCAAGGAGCACCTTAATATGTAGTAATGTGAGGGTATGCAAATGTGTGTGAGAGAGAAACGAGTGGCGGAGATAGCCACTGTGTGTGTTTGAGTGTGTGTGTGTGTGTGTGTGTGTGTGTGTGTGTGTGTGTGTGTGTGTGTGTGTGTGTGTGTGCTCAACCTACTCATCAGAGAGAGAAACATCTGTGCTTGCATCCCCTTGCATGCAATCATTCACACACAGCATCCGCTATTTTTGTTGGTATCATAAAGAACTTGATCTGCTCATTCAGAACCACATTTAGATGCCAAAATGACTTTTTCATTTCAGCCCTGAACCATACACATGTCCATAAAGTCAGCGTCAGATATCAGGAGTGTTTCTGAGCTACAGAATTTGAACGCTCGTTCTCTTGGCAGAAGTTGCAGATACATGAAAACAAATGAAAGTCTACATATACGTGTAGCTGGAGCAGTTCTATGTGTGAGTAAGTGCAAAAAGACTGAGTCGGTTATCGAGTGCTTGAAGCGGCATAAAAACAAATCTAACTGACTGTGAAGATGCCGGGTGAGTTTGCGCTTAAACTTTCCTTTATATGTGACACCGAAACTTGTTTCCCTCTTTACTGTAATGGTGTGTTACAGCTTTTCAAATAGATGAATGAAGATACTCTCAAACAGTCACTTACACCGCATCCTCATCTCAGAACATCAATGGGATGAGAGTACAACTCTCGCTCTTACTCACATCAGAAGAGAAAGTTGACGGCTCCTCACAGGCGCTCTGTTTTGCAGAAGAATCCTCGGCCTGAGATGCAAGAACACGCGCCTGTATTCTTACATGTATTCTTGCAAGATGCACAGATTCGTCTCTGTGTGAGATGCGAGTGCTGGTAAAATGTTGAATAAGTTGAGAGTAGCTTTGAGAGTAGTGTAGTAAGTTCATGACTTGGTGATTAGAATCAATCACAGTGAAATACCCATGAAGTCACAGAGAGTAAAGATAACAATAAAGTAAGAACAGACTTTCTCGGTTATTTTAGCTGTTTAGTGCATGTTTAGGGTCTTGCAGTGTGTTTAACTATGAGTGTCAAGAAGTGAAGTGAAAACAGCAGCAGCAGCACATACACCAACAGTGTGCTTGTGTGCACGTTGTGCAGGTTGCGGGGCAGCTGTGTGTGCGCATATGCAGTGTGAGGAGAGCACTAGGGGAGGACCCACCTACACTTCCACCTGCTATGCCTTTTAGAGGGGCCGTCTTCAATCACAAGGCGGGGGTCATTGTGGATGCGAGCCTACTAGCCGCCAGGCATTGTTTAGCTATTTCTGTCCTTGCGCTTTACAGCCAAACATCGAGCAAAAGCTCCATCAAGAACCTGCACTCCAAAACATGTGCGGGAAGCATCGGGCCCCGAACATGAAGCTCTCCCCTCGACTTGTGAAAAATACAAAACCCTATACCTGCTGGAAATAAGATAGAGTTTGTGTAATTCTGGCAAAATTTCACTGCCACAAACATTTCTCAGTTGGGGAGGTAAGACGCGGTTAGAAACGAGGAGACCTCTGTGCCCAGGCTGACATGGTGATGAGGAATGACAAAAGTTAAAACTGTTATTTCCATCTGCAAACAGCAAACTGTTTGACAGGCGCTGCGAAGATGACTAAGTCCAAACTTTCAGAGTGAGATATGAAGGGGGAAGATGTTGTTTGTTCTCGACTTCAGGGAAAACTATCTCAGGACTTCTAGTTTTCTCTTGTATTCTGGTGGCTGTGTGCAGCTGGTTTTCTTAAGGTCACATTTTATTTTAATGACTTGAAAGGTTTTTGTGAGTTGAAAGGTAAAACAAATGTATTACACGTAAC
Organism: Pterophyllum scalare; assembly: GCA_024447675.2. Lineage (NCBI taxonomy): Eukaryota > Metazoa > Chordata > Actinopteri > Cichliformes > Cichlidae > Pterophyllum > Pterophyllum scalare. The sequence continues at coordinate 12,135 of JAMQGT020010582.1, forward strand.
TCCCATATTAAAGGAGTAGTTTCACATTTGCTTAAAGCCAGACGAGATGATCAAGACCACTTGTGTATACTCTAAACATGAAACCACAGCTTACAGCTGGTTGGCTTTGTTTGTCTGGAATATGGGGAGGTGGAGGGAGGCAAAGCAAAGAAATTACACCCAGCTCTCTATAGCTGAAAATCACACTAATTAACAAGTCTTGTTTGTTAAACCTGGATGAAGTATTTCCACCAGGAACACTAAAGTTAAAACTGTTATTTCCATCTGCAGTAAAATATAATTGGTGGGATAACTTTTTTCTGGGACCTCCCCACTGTTTTATGCTCATAAATGGAAAGCATAGGGCAAGGAAAGCAGCAGCAGAGACCCCAGCACAGAACAGAGCAGGCATCAGTGATAACAGATGGGACACTGATTAAGTCAGACACAGCCAGGAGTAAAGAGCTAGGGTAGAGGAGGGTTGCAAAGGAGCTTGCAGAGGCCGCAACACCTGTGGGAAGGCTAAAGCAGCTTAAATAGGAGAGTTGCCCAGCGGATGTGCATGAAGGTTTCGCCTGAGCCATCAGTGGGTGTGGGCTAGCTTTGAGACCAGAGTGGCTTTGTAGCCAACCTGTACCTGTACATCCCTCTGTTTCCAGGCTGCTCCAGGCTGTAGCTTCATATTTATTTTACATAATGAGCCATCAATTAATTTAATCTAAAATGTTAATCAGCCTATTTCCTAAAATGTCCAACTGGAACATCCTTTAAATTTAACAGCTTCAAATGAAGCCAGACACCATTCTCCATTTGAAACACTAGTAAACAACTGTGCTTTGCAAACAATTAAACAGTAATTTGTGACTGAAGTAGACTCCCAAATAACCCAGTAAGAGTCTATATTTGGTTCAGGGCCTCCTGAATGCACTACTTAAGGTAAACTACATTAAATGCGAGAAAATTAGTGTGCCACTAACAGACCACAAACTGCTAATTGTGCTGCCTGTGGCTGCTGCTGCTTGCCTCCATTGCAATCTGCAGACAGCTCTTAATACCAGCCCTCTGCTTCTATTTAGCACGGGATCTTTGTCCGAGCACAAAACAGGCAAACAATAATTGTCAGCTAAGAGTGAGATACAAAAACATGCCTGATAGCAGGCCGAGCTGAGGCACAGGGCACTGTGATTGGTTCAGATGTGTTTTATATATTTGGTGTTTTTTGTAAAAAAAAAAATTTTGTGTTTTAAAGTCTGCTTTGAGCAGCTCCTTGTAACGTTGTTTTTGAAAGGTGGCATATAAACACGCTGTTACTGTGTGAACATGTGTGCTCAGTTCAAGGTGGTGCACCAGCAAAAGTGCATTTACATATGTGAGTACAGAGTGTGACTGTGAGTGAGAGTGGTGTGCCGCGTCTGTGTGTGCACGTATGAGTGGATGAAATATGTGGGTGTTTGTGGGGGAGTTGGATGATTTTTACAGGCACTGATTCACTCCAGGGCATCCGTGTCCAGGCTTGTTGAAGACTTGCCGGGTCCTGGGCATCGGGAATGGTGCTCAGTTACAGGATCACGCAAAGGCTCCCTGAGGCTTAACAGGAGTTGCAGACGCAGACAAAGTCAGAAAATCTGCGGTCTTTTATGTTGACAGTAAAACCTGCATGTGAGTGTTTGCCCCAAGAAAGTGCTGTCACTGCACCTTTTCCCTGAGCTGTTGCTAACCGGAGAAGATCCCAGCGGATTTCTATTCAGCAAACACTTGCACAGAAACAAACTAGGAGGACTAATAGCTGTACTGTTTTTCAGGTGTGACATATGAGAGTGTATGTGTGACTACAGACTTAATCACAGTATTTGGAGGCTGTACCTCTTCATTCTCAGTGATGTCATTCCTATCAAGGTTGTGACCTTCTTTCACCCCCCACTCCACCCTTCCCTGAGGGATTCCCCAGTCTGCCTTTAGCCCTGTTATGACGTCCTGCTGTCTAGAACTGTGAAGTTTACTGTTTTTGTTTGGACTAGGAAGGAGACCAGGAAGTGGATCAGACAGTGAAGATGAGACTCGGCACAGAAAAGAAAAACTACAGCTGACAAAGTGGAAAGGGGAATTTTGGAAAGCATATGTGATTATTCACACACACACACACACACACACACACACACACACACACACACACACACACACAGATTTCTGAAGGAGAATTTATTCGTTATCAAAGTGGGAGCAGAAAATGATGGAGTAGCTGCTTTCCAATTCCAAATGATGATTATGAGCTCCAGGGAGGCCGACATGGCAACGCTCTAGAGGAGTTTTGCTTTAATAAAATCCAAAGCCATGTTTTGACCATGTGGCAGATAAAGAACCAAAGGAAAACACACGCATACACACAGCCGAGCGGCTGTGGCTGGCTCACTGAGCCAAACCATAACTGAGAGGACCCACTCAGAGAAAATCTCAAAGTTGTTTGGCAGACGGCAAACACACTGGGATCAAATGTGTGTAGACTTCAGCGGAGAAGAGGAATTCATGCAGTAGTATTTTATTTGCCACTTCAAGACTGTGAGGATAAAATGTCAGCTATCTCAGATCCTTGCTTTCCTCCTCCCTGGGATGCACAGATGCACTCACACACACAGCGAGGAAAGATCTGGAGCCAATTGTTCTCTCATGCCACAACACATTCACCCCCGCATTCCCCTCTGTTACATTAAATGTCCTGTTGCGCTACAGGCTCCCTGGCTTTTAACTTATAACTCTGAACGGGGTGAAATTATTAAGAGCGCATTCAACATTCAGTGCTGGGGTTGCATGTTTCTAAACTATAGCCTAATGAACAGGGAAGGAGGGAAGGACAGGGGAGTGTAAATAAAGCAAAACAGGGATGAATGGAGCCAGGGGACAAAGCCAAGGCAAGCGTGTTGACCTCTGGCGCTAACATCAATGACCCACACTTTTGACTAACAGCTTTTTCTATCACTTCTCCCTGCTCTTTCCCCTCCACTATGTGGCCCGCTGCCTGCCGGTGATGCTGCCTCCTGTAGCTTCAATCAGCTACTTGACTCACAGCTCCAACAGGCAGTTTCAGGTTCAACGAGCGTGACGGGCATGTGACCTTGTCAAGGAGGTCCTCGAGTCCTTTCAGCTTGCATGACCATGGACAGCGCTGCACGTAAGACTGTGTGGCTTTTTACCTCCCTCCTTTTGTCGTGAAAAAGAACAAGGAGGCTGTTCCCAGTTTGGGCTGATCCTCACAGATGTTAAAAGTCTTGTAGAGAGGACTTGGGTGAATTGTATTGTAGCTGGAGAAACAAACAAAAAACTTGCTATGTAGAGTGTAGAGTAGTTTGGTGGTCACATGGATATTCTGGCACAGATTCACTGTGAAGAAAGATGGACAGCTTTTAAATGTTAGTGACATGTGATGTACAACTTTTCTTCAAGTGATAGATTACAGATTTTTCCACTCTGGCTCATTTGGACTTGTCATGCACTCCCTTGGTACACTGCCTCGGGCATGGGTGTAGGCGCTAGGCTTCTTCCCTCCAACTATTTCTTCATATAAGATCAGCAAGTTCTTTTTTTTTATTCTGCTTTTGGCAGTAGTTTGAGTTTTTTATGTGTCTATCACTGAGTCTTACACATATCTTCTGTTAACCCTGGTGTAGTTGGTGATTCCAGAGCAACTTGTGTTAGAAGTGTGTTATAAATCCTATTTATAAAGTAGATATAATATAGAAAAAAGAGTTTGGCCCTGGGAAATAAAATACTCCCTCAATAATTTATTTCTTCTCTGTGAAATGCATTTTAAGTATGGTGAAATTGTGCTCTGAAATAGACACGGAGTTTCTGGAGAGCAAACAAAGAGAGCAGCTGGAAATATATTTGGTGAATGATGTTTTTTTTCATGTTGGCAGTGTCATGTATTTACTGACTGAATGAGTGAGACCAGCCAGAGCCTGTTCATCTAAAGAAGTAAAGCTTGATATTTATTATCTCACTGCTGATTTAATATTGTTCCATCCATCCATCCATCCATCCAACCATCCATCCATCCATCCATTTTCTTCTTCTTATCTATTACAGGATAACTGGGGTGCTGGAGCCTTTTCCTGCTGTCATAGGGCAAGACAGGTGTTGCCCTATGACAGCAGGAAAGGCTCCATCACCCTGGTATCACAGGGCTTAATATTGTTCTGATGTGTGAAATTAAGCTAAATATATATATATATATATATATATATATATATATATATATATATATAGTTTTGCTTATGTTGGCTATGTAGTAGGCTGCGCCCAAACACAAACAATGTGATAATAAAGTGAGAAATGATGCATTACAAATGAATACATTCAATATGCTCTTATTATTTTCTTTCTGTGTATGTGAGAGTGAATTTTGAAGTATTTAATTAAGCGTAAGGAGGCCTGTATGTGAGGCACAAACACAGACACAGATCTTGTTTATGAAAATATACAAATTTTCTGATATTACTGGGAACATAATTGGACCAGGCTTAATGATAAGAAGACTGAAGCATGACTGAACTTCACTGACAGGAGAAGGGGCCAGTGTAGACCACAAAAATGTCAATTATTAGTAAAGTGAACATCACAAGCATACCTTTACTGCTTCCAGGATCTTCCCAGGAGTGGCCTTCCCAGCATCTCAGCATGTTAAATGTTAAAGTGCAATTAGAAAAAGGCTGAATAAGTATGACTTGTTTGGAGGGGTTACTAAGAGAACATGGCAGCCAAGCTTAGGTATTCACAGTTACATCTCAACAAACCACAAGATTTCTGGACAGACCAAAGTGGAGATGCATGGCCATAATGCATGGTACCGTGTTTGGTGAAAACCAAACATTGTTCAGTACAAACACAAGTGTAGAGCATGAAGGTGGAGGGGTGACGATTTGGGCTTGTTTTGCAGCCACAGGACCTCAGCACCTTGCAGCCATTGAGCTGACCGTGAGCTCCTCTGTATACCAAAGTGTAGGGATCTACATTTAATAAAATGCCACAGCACAAGTCACAAGGAAGGTAAGGCATGGCTTCACAGTGTAGTGGTTAAAGTATTTGCCTAACACATGAAAGATCCCTGCTCTGAGAGCAATAGGAAACACATACCCTGCATCAGGAAGGGCAAAAAAAAGGGTGTAAAAATATGTGCCAAATAAAATATGCAGACTTATCCTCTGTGGTGACCCCTAAAAGGGAGCAGCTGAACAAAGCTTCTAGTACAAGGCAATTAAAAGGATTTTGTTCTCAAAAAAATAAAGGGATGTTGCAAAACCTCGATGACATTCTTTTATTGAAGCTGCCTGGCACCATTAGACGCATTGATGCATCTCCCATTAAAAAGTTCATGAACTCTAGCCTTCAAATTTGTGGCTCATGAAAAGGTTGAAGAGGAGCCATTAATAGATCAAAACAAGCTATTTGGGATGAACAGAGTGAAGAGGAGGAAAACATCATCAGGCCATCATGTGATGTTGATGATGATGCAAATGATGATGGATCACTCTATTAATAGACCTGGCAGTAAAGTGACCACAGTCACATCAGAGTAGAGCAACTCCTTGGATGAGAGGCCCCATTATGTCCAAAGGAAGGAGTCAGCTGCTTTGTCAAGAGGGCACTTCACAAACAAACCTCATTCTACTGAGCCCGTCTTTCTCTTTCTTCTTGCTCACCCGCTCTCCCTGCGTTAGCCCCGACTCTTTTCTGCTGAGTGGGTGTTTGGGGAAGTTTTGAAGGTCAGGGGAAAGACTCTAAAGCGAGGAACAAGCTTGGGGCTTTGACCTCTGATTGGCCCCTGCTGCCCTAGCTGCTGTGAGTCACAGAGATGGAGCCATCTCACCCAACCAAAAGGACGACGCGTTGTGGAGAAGCAGACGGCAAGTAGGCTGCCAGCCCGGCTCTGACAAAAGGAGAGTTGTGCAGAGGTGGCGAGGCACAATGGGACAGTTTGAGAGGAGGAGGTGAGGAGAGCTCAGTCTTCACCATAAGCAGGCGTAATGTGAAAGCCTGCTTTGTTAAAGGACAGAGTCTATAAGGTGAAGAAATTAAGGGGATTTTCCTAGGTAAGAATTGATCACATTATGTGGAAGTATGTCAGCCCTATTGTTTGTGCACTAATATAAAATATATATCTATATATGGATATACATATGGATCCAGTAAATAAAATATTTCAAACACACACAGTACTTGTTTTTAGGGGAAAATTATGTTTATTCATTCACGTTAGTCTTTTTTAGAGCCTCTCTTTTTGCAGAAGGGAGCGCATATTATCGTTAAAAAACATCACACTCATACTCCACCCTGAGTGATATACAACATGCGCGCGCACACACACACACACACACACACACACACACACACACACACACACACACACACACACACACACACACACACACACTTAAACACATACACTTTTCTTATTCTTACGGTAAACAGCTTCCTTCCACCCTCAGGCTTTGCCTTTCCGAAACTCACCCAGGATCCCGAGCAGGTAACACTCAGTTGGTTTTGGCAGTCATCCATGTGATCCTGACTGTTTAAACCGAGTCTGTTGCCAAGCAGCTCGTCCTGCCCTGGAACTCTTTGAAAGTTTGCCAAAAAAATATGCATAAAAAAATATCAACACTAAATCCCACGGCTGGCATTGGCTATCGGTAAAACTCCTTTAGAAAAAAAAAAAGGAGAACTCAAAGGAATTTCTATACTGGAGTATAGAGAACAACTCTATATCTAAACAGACAAAACAGATATGTGACTAATCAAGACATGACTAAGATGTCGGACACATTTTTTTAATATTGTTTTGCAAAAGCTGCAACCTGATGCCTTTAACTAATCACCACGTCATTGTTTAGAGTTAAATCAACCTAAAATTTGCAGCTCTGCTGTTTATAATTGATGGTGGTGATTAACAGCGATTGTTCTGAGCTGAAGCCGTATCGTGTATTAGACACGTTGTACATCTGTCTCAACGTTCACACATTTGTCTCTCCCACTGCTTAGCAAACATTAGTGCTTTTGACTAACATTTGGCAGAATGGCACGCTGCCACCTCACGAGTGTTCCCGTAAACACTCACCGCTCTGGACCCTGTGCTGTTGTTCTGTGCCAAAATGTCACTGGAAGTGTGGTCAACCTCAAACCCCAGTGCTGAATAAAACCTAAACCCAAGCAGAGCAGAGCAGCATCAGAAACAGGCAGCTGCACAGAGGACAGAATTTATAAGGGAGGTGGCAAAGTGGAGGCAAAACACTGCCAGGAATTGTTGTTTTCCTCTGTTTATCCATATTCCCATGGATACTGACAAAAAGACATAGAGTTGAAATAGTTGTTCTGAATACCAGCAAATTACCTGAGATGAGGTAATTATGATCAGGCATGGAGACCCTAAAAGTGGTGATTTCAGTTAACTTTCCCAGTCATGTCAAGAATATAGCAAATGGCTGTCAACAGTTAACGGGCTGCCGTCTGTGACAGGTCTAAAAGGTCTCCCCTTTAGCTCAAAACACAATAACAGGGTCTGTCTAGGCAGATATCACCACAGCCTATGTGTTCTTAAAAGCAAGTGCATATTATTACAGGGTGGTTGTCACTATTCATAGCCAAGGAAAAACCTGTTAAACCCTTGATCCAGCCTCCCTGCTCTGGCACAGTTTGGAAATACTCTGAAATGTATTCTTTGGGTGAGAAAGTCAAAGATTAAATAATCAAAGGTGTGCCTGTGCTTGTTTTGAAATATACAAATATGACTGTATTCTTGTGTAATATGCTGGGTTTTGTTTTTGTTATCTGTGCCAGCCTCAACCAACCAGGGGTAAACTTGTACTCTTCCAGACATGCTTGTGGGAAAGCTCAGCTAATTAACTCTGTTTTAACTGAAACAATGGAAAAATGAGGGTGGCACAGTGGTGCAGTGGATAGGACAGTCACCTCACAGCAAGAAGGTGTTGGGTTTGAATTCAATCTAGGCTTTCCTGGACTCTGCATGTTCTTCCTGTACCTGCATAGTTTTTCTGGCTTCCTCCCACAGTCCAAACATATGAATGGGGTTAGGTTAATTGGTGAGTCTACATTGACCGTAGGTGTGAATGTGAACTTGAATGGTTGTTTGTCTCCGTGTATTGGCCTTGTGACCTGTCCACGGTGTACCCCGCCTCTCACCCTATGACAGCTGGGATATACTCTAGCCCCCTGCAACCCTGAATTGGATGAGCGGAAGAAAATAGATGGATGGAAAATTGATTCAAGAATAAGTAAATAGAAAATAACTGTAGAAGTAAAAGTTTGTGCTAATGCGAGGTGTAAACATCTGAAAAGGATCTATACAAATGCAGATCTATAAGTTAATCAACAGAAAGTTTACTATAATGGGTAAATGGTTGAAACAAACAGCTTTTCCAGTTCTAGGTTATGGTTATAATCATATAAAAGATATTCACCATGATCTCACTCATTCATTTTAGACCCCACATTTTTAAGTCTCGGCTTTAAGCTCTGTGTATCCACACACTAGCAGCTATGTGGAAACCAGAGATTACAGAAAGTCAATGACATTTGGTGACTTCAAGTGACTACGAGGAAAAAAAAACCCTGGTGATGCGAAGTGGGCAAATCCCAAGATAAACCTTTCTCAACTCTGAGGAAATCATTTGACCACTAGACTGCTAAGTTATCTGCTAAAGCTGGCACACTTGGTTACCAATCTGTAGCTATAAACAAAAAAATATATAGTATTTTACTCACCAAAGCTGACCTGTAGACAGTCTGTACCTTACATAAAGCCATATTATTTATCAGATAATTCCATTAAAACTGCTTCACAGGGCCTAGCAGAGAACTGTCTGCTACACCTGCCACTAAAAATATTGAAATAATCCATAGAGACAAAAACCCTTGTTGGGCATTTTAACATAGGAGTCTATGAGGGGTGGCTCCCTTTTAGAACCAGCCCTGAGTGCTGTTTTCTGCACTTATGCACGGTCCTTGTTTCTCAGGCCTGAAGGTTGCTGCTTGCAAGTAGCAACCTCTAGCTTGAAACTTGATTAGGTGTGTTGTGGTTATATGTTTCCATCAACAAGTCAAGTTGCAATTTACATCCAGGTCTGTGTAAACACATATATGGTAAAGCCTTCACCAAAGCTTCATGTCCACAGCTCAATATCTGACCGAATCTGAAATATAGCTGCAATCTCCCCTTCTGTTCCACGATCACGACACTGAATTATGTCCAGATTTTGCAGATTAGGATCTCACATTGATGCTGACCTCTCACCTTTTAGATATAAAATGTCAGAATTGCATCCTATTAGACATCTGTGTGCCATTTCATCTTTAGCCTCAGAATTCTTGAGTTTTGTCCAAAAAGAAGTTATTTTTGTGAGGCCACCTAATTCAAATCAGGTCAGCCTCGAGTCCAAGTCGATGTTTGTGCCAAAGGAAGGAGCTTCCTCGAAACATTTCAAGAGACAAGTTCTCGAGAATGGGTGGGATGGCTCTATAGATGTAGTGATAACTTGTAAGCGCAACGCCTCTGGTCACGGTTAGTGCCACTGTGGAGGCATAAAAATTATTGCAACAATATCTGCCTTTATTAATTGTTAAGTAACATCTATTTTATAATCCTTTCATGGGAACACATCTGGAGCGTGGTGGGTGGTGTGATTATTTGATAGGGTTATAGGTGGTTTGTCAGACTGATCGTCTGCTCATTTTAATGAAGATGAGCTCCTGTTTCTGTTATATTGTTCAGTTATTATAATACCCATTCTGCTTCGGCCTTGTCTTCGGTGCACATGTGTAAATGTGGAATTCATTATCAATGTGCTTTGTGGCATAAATGGCTTTTGAATCTGATCAGAGATTCATCCCTCCGGTAAAGCCAGAGGACTTAGCAAAGCATCTTACCTGACTTGTTTTGTCTGTAGAGGGATGTGGGATACAGCAGTGAAGGCAGTGGTGCATGTTTGTGTGGGCGTTGGAAGAAGTACAAACAGGAGACAAAGGTTTCCTTCTCCGCAACTGAGACAGGTGCCCTACTGAGGAATTATTCCTATTCTCTCTCAACACTGTGATCTTACATAGCAAAACACAATAACTCTATTTGTAGAAAACAAACAAACCAAAAGGTAATTTTTTAAATGAAATGACCTTCTGATGCCAAATGGGTAAATTACTGATTTTGAATCTTGCTGGATGTAATTCCTCCTATTTTTGTTGTGCTGATATTCCTGTTTTCTCTATTTCATGATAACATCAGCATCCTATCAGATCAGGCAGGAAGAAGTGTCTGTTGTGTAGCTGATCACAGTCAGATTTCTGCTCTGGTGGTGTGTGGTGCTTTCAGGTGTCATTTAGAAATGAAGCAGTCAGTTATTTGAATATATTCATGTCAATATCTGTGACAAAAAAAGGAAGTAAATAAAAAAATACAAATAAAAATATGACAGGCTGTTTTGGTTTTTTTTTTAAAAAAAAGATGTTTTATTTAAACCTGCCTGTGAATAAAGATGAATTATTCTAGAAGAATTTAACTTCTTCGTGCTGAGGCAGAAAGTCCCTAACTTGCCTAGCCATATGGATTTAGACAGGAGCAGGAATGCTGCTGGAATGAGGCCTGAAGAGGGCGTGGCTTCCCGGTTGTCCAGAAGAGGAACTTATGCGTCACTATGCCCATATAAGGACTCGCGACTTCCTCCACAGGACCGGTTACAATAAACTGCAGTTTATTATATATAGTTTGTTGTATATGCTATACCTAATAGATCCAACAACAGGTTGCGCATGAACTGACAGGTACTCCAAAGAGCTCTGATTACATAAAATGAACCCAAACGGGCGCATTTGATAGTTTTAAGTGACATAAATGAACCTGGAAATGAATTAAAACAGTGGTTTCCTCTAACAGAATAATCTCACCTCAACGCTTACCCCAAAAAACACTAATTCAGCCAATAAACGCGCAAAGTCGTGCATAAATACAGCGGACTTTTCTATTTCTGACACTGGTCTCCGCTGCGATCCCTCCTCGGTGCGCTCTCTTGCCTACAGGCTTGTTTACAGTTGCCTCTTCCCGGCATTAGCGTCACTCGACGACGCACTAATGGGCGAGGACACGGAGCTGTCTGGCCAATCACTGCGATCCACTGAGGTTGTTTTACTCATATAAGCGGCGCACATGAACCCGCCTCAACACACCTCACCAAACACCGAGCCGCGGGTAGGAATTGCGAGAAAGAACTTTTGTTTTACAGGATTGTGAAGGAAAAACAGCGATCAGACTCCGGGAAAGACTTTTATCTACTAATACTGAACTCTTGTTGGACTTTCACTGGTTTGTTTGTTTATTTTTCCGAGTGAGTTTTACGTTTGGGAACACTGTTAAGAGACGACGAGTGCCTGAATTCATGCATGCTCTCTGCTGACACTGATTTTTGTTGATTACCCAGAGACTGTGTTTCTGTAAGCAGCTGGTAAGCTCACTTTTTTCCTACGACTTTATGTCTACAAAGATGGAACAGCCTTTTTATCATGACGACTCTTTTCTGTCGGCTTACGGCCACTCAGATGCAGCAATGCACGACTGCAAACTGCTAAAGCAGAATATGAATTTGAACTTGACAGAGCCCTATCGTACCCTGAAATCCCAGCTGAGAGCCGAGACAGACCCGTACCACGGGGGACAGCAAGACGTGGGGTCTCTGAAGCTCGCATCCCCAGAGCTCGAGAAACTCATCATCCAAAACAGTAACGGTGTGATCACCACTCCCACTCCTGGTCAGTACTTCTACAACCGTGGCATCACCGATGAGCAGGAGGGCTTCGCCGAGGGGTTTGTGAAAGCACTGGACGAGCTCCACAAGATGAACCAGATGCCTCCTCCTAACGTGTCCATCGGAGCCGGTGGCGTTACGACGTGTTCGCCGGCGGCCTCTAGCGTCTTCGGCTCCGCCTTGCAACCCGAGCCCCCTATCTACACAACACTGAACGCCTACTGCCCGAACACAAGCCTCTCCTCCTCATCCAGTTACCCCACAGCCACCATCAGCTACCTGCCGCCACACCAGCAGAGCCACCAACACAATTCAACGCATGGCACGCACCCTTTCCAGCACACTCTCCCCGTCTCCGGACTCCATCCACAGCGGCTCGTCACTTTGAAAGAGGAACCTCAGACCGTGCCCGACCTCCTCAGCAGCGACGGCTCCCCTCCGATGTCCCCAATTGACTTGGAGACCCAGGAGAAGATCAAGGCGGAGCGCAAGAGGCTGAGGAACCGACTAGCCGCGACCAAATGCCGGAGGCGCAAGCTGGAGCGCATCGCCCGGCTGGAGGAGAAGGTGAAAGTTTTAAAGAACGACAACGCGGGGCTCTCCAACACGGCGTCAGTGCTCCGAGATCAGGTGGCCCAGCTCAAACAGAAGGTCCTGACACACGTGAGCAGTGGCTGCCAGCTGATGCTTACAAGCAAGATGGAGGCGTTTTAAACACCAGAGACTACTAAAAATGACTGAAAAGTAATAACACTGGAGTCATGTTCTGCATGCGCAGCACTGGAATACCGGCTCATGTGTAGTCAGCAACACAGGACCGAGAGCTAGGTGTGGACAATACATAAAGGCATTTAGGGTGAAAAGACTGATTGAAATGGTACTTCCGGATGCTGGACACCGCTCATAGGACCATTCAACCCTAGAAACCAGGGCAGCATCCAGACTCAGCAGACACTGAGCAACACAGTGGGCACAGGCCCATAAGTCGGGTTTACTAATGGTAGAAAATGGGAACGACTATTGTTTTACTTTGTACCTTTTTGCAGCTGATATTGTCATGAGATGCTGCATTTATTCATTGTGTAAATTATTTTGTTTGTCTGGTTGATCCAGACAAACTGATGATGTCCAATGTTTACAGTGTCTTTGTTTTACTTTCTTTTTTTATTATTTGTGATGTATATTTAAGTAAAGTGTCTCAAAAATGAAATGTTGGAGTTGAGTGTTTGTTTTTACACATCTACATATACCTTAGAATAAAAATAACACAACAGCGGGAAAGAGTGGGAGGGGCAAACAAGGTTTCTTTCCTGACCATACTGTAACCATAACAGTTACTATAGCTCCCAGCAAGGAACCCTTACACAAGCATATTCTGATTGCGGTGTTTTTACGCACAGAGCGTAGCTTGCGTAAGTAGGCCTTTCCTAATTACGCACGAGCTGTCCATATAAGGGCATGTTGGCGAATACTTCGTCACAGGGGAGGATTACTGGAACCCCCGCCCAGGTATCGCAAACAGGTTTCTTCTCACTCCCTCCTTGTACTTTATCGATAAGGTCTGCGAAGTTCGTGAGGGTGGCGGAATTTCCTTTGGGTGTTGTGCAATTGTAAAATAAACTGTTAAACAGGGAAGGAGCAAAGTGCGACCTCCTTATCAGATAGACAAATAGAGCTTGGCGTTGCTTTGACCTACATAAAAACAGGAAGCAATATTAAAATTCGCTGCGATCACTTTACTTTAAAAAAAATTAATAAATTAAAATTCTTAAATTCGTTTGCCAGCAACCTGTCGGTGGCACTCAAGCGTCAAAGTTGTTAAGGCATATTTGAGGTGTCAGAGTAATTGAAAGATCGCACACGACGGGAAGTGACAGTGACTTCAGGAATGCCGGGGGCGTCTCGAGATGCCATGGCGCTTGGCAGAGCAGTAGGCGAGAGTGGGCGTCCGGAGCGCGCAGGAGCATCTGTGTAGATGGATGGAGCTCTGCACGCTGCCAAGGACAACATTCTGGTGGGACGCATCACTGGCCAAATATGTGCGGCAGCAGGATTTCAAGAGATGGAGAGAGAAAGAGGGGAAAAGTCCCGCCTTAAGATGTGAATGAATCATTAAACATTTAAAGTTTTTAATAGGCCACATATCATTAAAAATATATAAAACTGAAAACATAAGGCGGTGGTGGGTTGAAGGGTTGTACGTGGACGACCAGCTGCAGCTTGCAAATACAGGTCTGAAAAACTTTTCTGACCATGTGACCACTGGCCAAGAGTGGAGCTGCCTAAAAAGTTGTCTCAAGAAAACCAAAGGGGGATTTCTGTCCCGTAAAAACAGTTGGTGACGTACAAATAAACAAGACAGCCGAAAAACCGTATTTATCTCTCTGAGTACGCATTAAAACCACTTCAAAAGAATATGAGAGGTAAGACTGCGGTTTTTTTTTTTTTGCTACACAATCTCACTTCAAGCTGTTTTGGAGATGTAGCTTATATTCTCTTTTCATTTGCCACGTATTTGAATACTTTAATTTCCATCAATAACAACTCCCCTTGTTTTTTTGCCATTTGGATGTGGAAACAGAACCGGGCTCGCCCACACAAGTTCTCCTTTTCTGTGACTTTTTATCAAGAAACCTATATTCAAGGGGATGTACATTGAGCTTAGTACCTGTTTTTCTATATTTCTGTAGTTTTATATGTAGTTTTATATACATACTTATATATAAATAGTGAATAGTGGAACAGACTGTAGAAACAGACTATGCAGCTCTGTTGCACTCACAGACATCACACGGCTATCCAGCTCCCACTCTCAGAATGAGTACTTTTAAATATCACCGCGGTGCTTAAGTCTCCATTTACGCACAAAGCAGGCCTACATATTATAGTGCAGGCACAAACAGACCAAAAAGAAGAAGAAAAAAGAAAAGTCCATTTCAAGCCATGCTGGCTCTCCACACGCCTCGGCTCACAACCCACACTGAGTGTCTGTGGGAACATCTGTGATGTGAACGGTGACGTATGAAGAGCCCTGGGTGGGTTTGATTTTCCTCTCCACGAGCCCCCTTCCCCTCCCACAGACACTCACAGGCCTGGCTCTCTCACTCATTCGCTCCCTCTCTCAGATCTTCTGTTATCTTCTCAAGAACCATGAATATTCCTCCCACCTTTCTGTGGCCATCTGAGGGTCCTGCAGAAGTTGCATTGCTTGTTTTGCATGGGTAGGAGCGTATTTAGAAAGGAGATGTTTATTTTTCATTCGTTTTTCTTTGAAAAAAAATTGTGGCTGTCATAGATAACATTTCAATTATCCACGTTGTCTTTATTACAGCTGATATACAGGTAACAATGGCACATCACTACCACAAATTAAATTTTTAGACCCAGTTTATGTTTCACATATAAACCAAAAGCAATATCACACATAAACTAACACTTAAATAAACTGAATATAAAGTAAAAAAAAGTATATATATATATATATATATATATATATATATATATATATATATATATATATATATATACACACACACACACACATATATATATATATATATATATATATATATATATATATATATATATATATATATATATATATATATATATATATATATATATATATATATATAAATATATATATATATATATATACATACACACACACACACACACACACACAGTCATAACACATGTAACGTGTATGTTTACACGTTACATGTGGAAATGACACATCGCTACGGAAAGCCTGCCAATGTTATATTTTATATATTAACCTGTAAAAAGTGTGAGTCATACATTATCTGTGTCATGTATGCAGCCATTAACAGGAAGGTATCGGGGCCTCACAGAGGAGGCCCTCTCTGTTACATAAGACAAAGCTGCGAAGGTTGTGGCACAATCTACAGGAAACGTAGCGTTGGCACTTAAACAGCATTGGCTGGAATATGGTCACGTTCCGATATACTGTATGTTGGCGTGTTAACGCTACAGCAGCAAGGTGGCCTGAAAAGCAGCTCGAGATTCACACATGCATTGAGTCAGTGAGCCGCCTCCCAGGGGTTTGTAGGCGCACATCGCCATCTACTGGAATTACCCCGAAAGAGCATTTCAAAGCAATCCAGCCCTTCGCGATCTTTTCCTAGACAACAAATTCCTGCTCACAGCCGTTTTGTCAATATTTTCCTGGAGACTTACCCATAAGACTAAGCCTAACCCTAAACCATGGTTTCAGAATAAAATTAAATTAGATTTTTTTGTACCCAAAATGTGATTGTGTAGATGGATCAAGGTCCCCAGAATGTAACAACAGTACAAAATAAAAATACACAATTAGAGGTACAGAATTCAGTAATACACACATTCTGCACATTTTATATTAATGTAAACACTGTAGTCAAACAGCTTTGCCTTTTAAATTTTTTTTTTATCTATAATGAGTACTGTATGATAATGGGAACAGCTACAATGCCCTGAAAACATTTTCTTTTCTTTCTTTTCTTTGCATATTTGTCACACTTAAATGTTTCAGATATTCAAACAAATTTTAATATTAGACAAAGAGAACCTGAGCAAATACATAATACACTTTTTAAATGATGATGTCATTTATTAAGGGAAAAAAGTTATTCAAACCTATCTGGCTTTGTGCGAAAAAGTAATTGCCTCCTAAACCTAATAATTGGTTTTGTCACTCAGCTGCAATCAAGTGTTTGCGATAACTGACAATCAGTCGTTCACATCGTTGTGGAGGAATTTTGGTCATCAGTGGTTTTCTCCTTGGAACTCTCCCATGGATGCCATTTTTGCCCGGTCTTATTGTTGAATCATGAACTCTGACCTTACCTGAAGCAGAGCAGCTGTAGATTATTTTAAGAGGAACTGTCAGCTCTTTAGATGTTGTTCTGGGTTCTTTTGTGACCTCTTGGATGAGTTGCCAATGACTTTGTTTCTCAGCTGTTTCTTTAGATGGTGGCATGATGTGTTGCTTTTTGAGATCTTTTAGCCTGCTTTACTTTTTTCAGGTAGGTTCTGTTTAAGTGATTTCATGATTCAACAGGTCTGGCAGTAATCAGGCTGTCACTACTGAAATTAGCTTTTCAAAATGTGGTTAATCAAAAAAAAAGAAAAGAAGAAGAAGAAGAAAAATGCATATATTTGTGTGTGTGTGTGTGGGGGAGAACAATTATTTTTTCCCACAGGGTCAAGTCCAGGTAGGTTTGGATACACTGTTTCGCTTAATAAATGAAATTATCATTAAAAAACTTCCTTTTTTATTTACTTGGATTAGTTTTGTCTAATATTAAAATTTGTCTGAACATCTGAAAACATGTAAGTGTGACAAATATGCTAAAAAAACAAAAACAAATACTTTTTCACTGCACTGTACTTTAAAAGCTTTACCTTTCAAAGTGTGATCCGTCTGTGACTATGTGGTTTGTTTATTCCTCCCTTATTTTGAATATTAATTAGTTGCAAAAACACTCCAAGGTGAAATCTTCCACCTTTTCATTTATACTGGAACAAGGCAGCTTCCGAACAGAAAAAAACTAATGTTCTGTGTGTGCATTTTTAGTTTGCAGACTCTTAAACTTAAAACATACCATACTACACAGCATCTGAATATCTGACGGCTGTCATAATGTGAAAGGTAGGATACACCCTGGACAGGTTGTCAGTCTATTGCAAGGCTAACACATAAAGACAGAGAACCATTCATTTTCACACCTACGGCCAGTGTAGTATTGGCAGTTAACCTAACCCCAAGCATGTGTTTGGACTGTAGGAGGAAGCCAGAGTACCTGGAGAGAACCCACGCAGAAATGGGGAGAACATGCAGACTCCACACAGAAAGGCCGCGGCCAGACAGGGAACTCAAACCTTGGACCTTCTTGCTAACCGCTGCACCACCATGCTGCCTAACAGTGCAGTCACAGACCAGCTGTGGATTATTTTACTTAGAAATTTACAACTGGGTAGCTTTATATATAATAATACAACATACTTTATTAGTAGTTTATATTTTAAACCTGCGAAGTAAGCAGTAACTACAGGTTAATGAATGACACGGAGCACAATATTTGCATCCTCATAGTGGAGTAGAAGAAGAAAGCAGCATATAATGGAAATACTTCAATGCTCCCTCCCTGGACGTGCAGTAAAGGTCCTGCTGTAATGGCCTAACCACTCAGCCACTGGGTTGCTCGGAAGGATGTCCATTTATTACCATCCCAGGTCTGACCTTGGATCTGTCCGTGGTCTGCCAGGATGGCATCCACTTTATGTCTAATCTGGTATTTGAATGAGCACATTTTGATTAATAGGTCCGAAACTGTGTTATTATCTGTAAAGATTGTACAGCCTAAATGTTTCGCCTTCTGTTGAATGTTAACTTCACTTTCTATTTTATAATGTGGGAATTGTGCAACTTTTACATTAAGACTAAAGAGTTATTTCTTGTCACTCTCAGTGCAGAGAGACTTATTTATAACACTATGACAGCGTGCCTGCCTTTCTGCAAAACATCAGGATTACAGTAGCTATTTCTTTTCAATCAGAAACAATGCAAACACCACTCACAATCAAGATTAAGAAGAATCGTGCTTTTACTGTTTATCATATTTTCCATCTTGTATTGTACGCAGTGTTATATCAAACATAATCCCCTACAGAAAGTTTTCCTTTGATGCCAAGGTAATCCACTGATAGAGGGTGCGAATGAAACAAAGATACACAGAGGTGCTGTTCAGCTGTACTGTGTGTGTGTCTATTTGCAAAAGTAGATAAGTGACAGGGAGAGAAACAAAATAATAAGATAATCTCACTTATGTTTCAGTTTGTTTCAGACACAAGCCTTGTAAAAAGGCTGGAATGACCTGAGCTGGAAAGATAAACCTCGCTGCAATTATGTCAAAGTTTGTCTTATCACTGAAGTGCTGGCACACTTGCAGTCACCAGCTCAAATACGTGTGGAGTCATTTGTGACCCTCTCTGTTCTGCTCTGTCATTTACTGCGATGATGATGACTTTCACAGAGGACACGTTATTAGCCGACATCATCAAGAAGCACCAGTTCACTGCAGAAATAGCTGCAGCGGCTAACAGCCACACACATACAGGCTCACACACTCACTCACATGGTGCTTCGCTGTCTGTCATTTCAACGTAAAAATGTCAAGTGGTGTGTGGCATTATCAACCCATTATCAACACAGTTTGTGTTCTCTCCGTTTTCACCTGCAGAGGGAACTCACTGTTCGACAAAAGATGATTTATGTGCCAAATCCACATATTAGTCACTTTGAATGAGCCAGTTTTATAGAGAGCTGTTCCACGCTATGATGATGATCTGGTTGGTTAAGTTCAGGGGTTCTGATTTATGGGTGTTAGGGTTGTGTAGTCATGGTAAAAACAAAGCACACCCTCTTTCACTTCTAAGCTTTTACACATCAGGATATAATATTAAAAATCTGGTCCTCAGGAGCTTTTAAAATGAGAAACAACCTCAGATGAAATACAAAAAATTGTCATTATTTATGTTTTAGAAGCTAAGCCAAAGTGCAGAAGCAGTGCTATGAAAAACTAAGTGCACTCTGTGATTCAGTAGCTTGCAGAACCAGCTTTAACAGCAATAATGTGGAATAATTGTTTTCTGTGTGACTTTATCTTTTGTCTCTCACATTGCTGTAAAGAAATTTGTACCTGCTCTTCTTTACAGCATTGCTTCAGTTCATTGAGGTTTGCGGGCATTCATTTATGCACAGCTCTCTTAAAATCCCACCACATAATTTCAGTCAGGTTGAGGTCTGGACTTTGACTGGGCCATTGCAGCTTCTGTTGTAGATTTACTGATCATTGTCCCATTGCATGACCCAACATAGATTTAACTGTCAGACAGACGGCCTCATATTTGACTCTAGAATATATGGTTGTCTCAATGACTGAAAGGTGCCTGTAGCAGCGAATCAAGCCCAAATCATCCCCCCCCCATCTTTGTCCTTGACAGTTGGTATGAGGTGTTTGTGCTGATGTGTTTCATTTTCACCAACTGTTACGCTATGCATCAGGACCACTTTGGACTTGTCTGTCCAAAGGACATTGTTCCAGAATTCCTGTGATTTGTTTGGATGCAACTAAGCCGTGCTGCCATGTTCTTTTTGGAGAGGAGAGGCTTTTTCCTGAAACCCTTCCAAACAAGCTGTACCTGTTCAGTCTGTTTCTAATTGTGCTGTCATGAACATTTAACATGACAACTGAGGCCTGTAGAGTCTGAGCTGTAGCTCTTGTGTTTTTGCAGTTTCTCTGAGTGTTGGATGGGCTGACCTTGGGCTAAATTTACTGGGATGTCCACTACTGGGAAGATTGTGTCAATGTGTTAACACACACCTGAATGCTCCAGACCAGCAAACTACTTGCTTTTAGAGGTGCTGATGATACATTAATCAACCGCATTTGATTATAAACACTTGGCTGCTACTTACCCTCTTAATTCCCATGGAAGCAATAATTGTGCACTTAGTTTTTCAAACATTGCCTTTTGGCTTGATTGTTGCTAAATAAAATGCGACGTAGTGAAATGTGCCATATTTTATATTGACCTAATTTGAAGACCTACTAAGAACCAGATTGTTTTGATTGTCCTGATCTGTAAAGCCTTAGAATGGACAGATTGTACTTTCTTTTTACCACAACTGTGTTTGGTTCACATGATACAATCTCGCTGTCAGTTCAGTTGTTGGAAAGTGGTGTTACTGGAAATTCAAGCCTGAAGGTTTTCTTTTTACATCAGACCCACAGATTTCACTGATACACTGATACAAAATATTGCAGAGAAGAATTTCTCAGTAGCTAGAGTTTCCATATTTATCACTCTTCTTTTTCCAAAGAAACATGAACAATCTGATGAAGATCTGCAGGATCAGGACAGCATGCTCCAAGAAAGAAGACCTCTTTACACTGTTGTATTTGGAAATTTCTTTGAATTAGCACTGATAAGAATATTGTTTAGATGTATAGGATGTTTACCCCATTAATCTAATCAACCCCAGCTGTCTTGTTTCACTGGGAGGGACACGATGAGCCTACATTTTCTCCCACTTTCAAAACATAATAGCACAATCACACATAAAGCATATGATTAAATATGTTTACTAAGTACATAATTATGCTGCTAGTTTGTTAAGAAGCACTCTGTTGCATACATTAACTATAAGAACATTTGGATTCATCCCTTAAAGAGATGGTCGGAGACGGGTGAGAAAGTGACAGCTGTCTGGGTGGGAGGGTAAACACACTTGACATGAAGTATCAGTAAAATAGGGGCTCACAGGGGTGAGAAGACATCTAATGGACAGAAGGGTGGAGACAGAGGTACAGGCCATGTTTTGAAATGCTGATGCTGCAGGCCTACGGTGATGTATGCTGTTGCTGGGTTTGACTTAATGAGATCAGAGAAAGAATAGCATAAAAATGAATCTTTATTTAGCAATAACATTTTTTTCCTAGCTCGTGAAAAATTAACACATGGGAATATAATTGGTGACTCACAAAAAGCAAACACGTCAGTTCAAACATCAGCAAGCAGCGAGAACACAGAAGGAGAAAGTTAGCCGCTGTAGGCTGTCTGTTTCCAGAGCTTTGAGGTTTCTGATACGTGATGCAGAGACTCTGTGCACTGCTCTGCTCAGTGGGGGGGTTTGGTATTTGAAGAAAGGATTGCACTGCAGTATTCATTCACAGGGCTACTAGTTTGCGAAATCCACCTTCTCCGAGGAAGGCAAGAAATGCTCTGTGTTACATTTTTAAACTTTCCTAGATTAAATCGCAAAATGTTGCTTCTCAGAAGACATCCTTTATGAAAAGTTAATAAACTGCACAGTAACTAAAGCTTTATTTTCCTTGATAGATTGATGTTAAGCCATTGCTACTTCTTATTTTTTAAAAGCTTGTGGAAAACCTACTTCAACAGAAATCTTTGTGTTTTTAGTCCTTTAACCTTTTAATTAGAGACCCCCTCTACTGGACCTGACCTCCTATCATCTAGAAAAGGGCCTCAGGACATCTGGACCAAAATCTAAATGCAAGCACCTTATTGATGTTTATAACTGCAGAACTTTTATGGTTTTGATATGCATGCAAAATGTAAAATAGGTTTTAAGATGCATCGCTACAATGCTCTGGGATGCATCTTCAGTGATGTTCCTGGGTTCATCGGGGTTTCGGGTCTTTTAACATCAGACCCCCTCTTCAAGATGACCCAGCTGGGGTGATCAAGTCCCAGCTTGCCTCCCAGCAGCAACAGGATCAACTTTCCAGGATGGAATTCACTGTTCTTGATGGCTGTGCTGACCACCTCTGCAACTGCCTTGAGTACCTGGTCGTGGCGCCAACGATAACGGCCATTGGCCAGGGCTTTCGGACAGCTGCTGAGCAAGTGTTGCAGGGTTCCTTTTCCATTACACTGAGCACAGATGGGCACTTCAGCTTTGCCCCATGTGTGAAGATTGGAAGGGCTTGGTAAGATGTCATACACAGCCTGTACCAGGAACCTGATGCGGTGGAAGTCAGACCGCCAGAAGTCTGACCATGTGATCTTCTGCTGCACCACCTTCCCCACACCTTGTCCAGACTCCTTGTTGACCAAGCTCCACTGCCCTGCTGACTTGTACTTACTCTACCCCTGAACGTACCTCTTCCAATATAAGCTGTTGTCTTTCTTTCCCGGTGATTTTATTGACATGGCAACTTGGGAAGTATCCCAGGTACAAATGCAGAACGAGAAATGCAGTAAATGTCCCTTAGGTAATAACACTGTAAGTACAAAGTATTTAAACATATTAACATGAATCTCTGATGTTTTCTTTCTTTCTTTTTGAGTTAACTCAAGAGATTTCTTTTGATTAAGTTGAGCTATTTTGCAGATACAATCAAGGTCATCAAGTAACTTCAGCTTGAAACTTTGTCTATTCATTGTTGTTCATTGACAGCATCATGTTAGTGTGTGCGGTGACTGGAGATTTTAAATTGTCAGTGTGAGTGCTATTAGGTGGGGGAGAGCAGCACGCAAGCACCAGAGAAAGAATTAAAAAACAGGAGGAATGGGAGTAAAGCTACAAGCAAGCGACACCTACTTTTCAGCTTCACTCTGCTCTGTCCAGTAACCCTCTGAGGGCAAAGCCATCATTGTTGCTAACCCTGTATTTTGGAGGAAGGCATAATAGACTTATGTGGAAAAATTAAAAGTTTTTGAAGTGTGTTCCCTGATTGCCAAGACCCAGAAAAACAATTTAATGAAAACTACAATCACATATTCTAATATTATTTGCAGCTATAACACCTTCAACTCTTCTGGGAAGGCTTTCCGCAAGGTTTAAAAGTGTATATTGCTATATCTTGGTATTATGGATGTGACGCTTTGTTTTTGTAGTGTGAACTATTGATGGGCACATAACACATTTATTAGCCCATCACCCATTATCACCTCCACCTGCAACTCTTAGCTGTGTTCAGGCCGTAGCACAGTTGAATCATTCTTACTCTGCTAAAGGAGCATTTCAAAGATCAGGGTTCTTCTTTCTTTTTCTACAGGGACCTTGAGAAGGTCATATGTTGCATCCTTATGATGGTTGTTATCCAGGGTCAAGCGGAGGGTTGGAAAAAAACGACACCTGCTGTAAGTTTAAATGGCAGTTGTTGAGTTCAAAGGAAATTAAACAAGACTGTCTTCCTTCACTGATTACTGTTCAGATGACTACATTTATTAGAAGTGATTTTTAAGATTTAACTGCTCACATTTAACCGAGGGTGGCACGATGGTTTAGCACTGCTGCCTCACAGCAAGAACATCCTGGGCTCAAATCCACCATCTGGCTGGGGTTGTGGCGTTTGCGTGTTCTCGCTGTTTCTCTGTGGGTTCTCTCTGCGTACTCCAGTTTCCTCCCACAGTCCAAAGACATGCAGTTAGTGGGGTTAGTTTAATTGGTGATTCTAAATTGCCCATTGGTGTGGATGTGATTGCGTCTCGTTGTGTTGGCCCTGTGACAGGCTGGCAACCTGTACAGAGTGGATTCTGCCTCTCGCCTTGTCACAGCTGGGATAAGCTCCAGCTCCCCTGCAACCCTGAACAATATAAGCAGAAGAAAATGGATGGATGGATGGATGGATGGAAACATTGAGCCTGTGTTTCAGGGGTGGGACTTGTCCTGGATTCACACAGTTCAGTTCCACCCACCTGGAGGTAACAAGCTCACCTGTTTGCAGTCTTTTCTTCTCCTGCTACTATTTAAAGTGCTGGAATGCATTCAGTCTTTGCTGGATCGTTGAACTGACTATCATTAGCAAAGCTGGCTCCATTGCTCTGCTTACCTGCCGTGAGTTACTTACCATATTGTTCAGTCTGCACAGATTCCCTGGTGGTCAGAGAGAATGAGTCTTTTGCTGTAGAGAGAGCATTTGTGAGGAAGAGGAGAACTGTGGAAATGTCTGTCTGTTTGGAACCTGGGCTTCAATATTGGAAGCCTTCGCCTGAAGCTTATGGTAAATCATTCTCTTTTTTTCTTCCCTAAGGAAAGTTGGAGGGTTTGGCATTTCATTTCGTGCATCCTGGTGAACGTTTTCACCAAATGTAGTTTAACATCTCAGATGTGTTTCAGCAGTATTTCTGCTCATATTAAAAACTTTCTGTACTTTTATGCTCTTTCTTCTGGCATCTCCATCACTCTCTCACACTGTGTGTGTGTGTGTGTGTGTGTGTGCGCGCGCATTATGGGAACTTCTGACCATTCTTCCAGAAGCACATTTGTGAGGTCAGACACTGATGTTGGCCTGATGAGATGGGAGATGAGAAGTCCTGGCTCACAGTCTCCACTCTAATTCATCCCAAAGGTGTTCTATCAGGTTGAGGTCAGGACTCTGTGTAGGGCAGTCAAGTTCTTCCACACCAAACTAAATATTAATGTTTATTATATATAGTTCTTTCTTTTTTCCATATAGATGCTTCCATTCTTTTCCTGGAGACTGGTAATCAGTACATTTGATTTATTGGATCCCTATTAAATACAAGAGTCACTGTAGCTGTGTTTTTCTGCTGTTACCAGGAAGTATGTGAAAAGCTCAACTCCTGTCTAAAGTCAACTAGAAATGGGAACCTGCAAACAGAAGCACTTGAAACATCAGATGGGTTTAGAAACGTTCTTTATTGAGAATGAAAAGAAAAAGCACAGAAACACCCTTTTCAGCAAGCTTATGGTAAATCAAACAAATCAGTTCTCCTTTTTTTTTTAATATAAAACATTTACATCTAACAGTGGCCAATGGTAGAATCACATGACCTAATTATAAACCACCCACAGTACTCTTGATATATGTGATCGAACTACCGGAGCAACCTTATCTGGTATGAACGGCGCCCCTGCTGACTTCCTCAGACTCTGTTTCTGAATACTGAACCTTCACTCGTGTCATCCTGATACCAGAACACTCGCTTTCAGGTCAGTTAACTGTGTTAGAAAAATCTAAGAGACATTCAAAATTATGATTAAAACTTGTGATGCTCTCCACTATCATAAACTCCATGACAAGTAGACTGCACAACATGGTATCACAAGAGTAAATAATGCATTTAACAAATGACTAAAGCACTGATTATAGTCAGCTAGACAGCTGAAATAAGTAGCTGGATGGTTGTATATTATGTTTTCAACACCGTCATGAAAAGTAGTACTTAAGGTTTGACATGTCTGACTCATGCAGAAGTGCTAATACTGCAGGGCTTTTACCATGTGCAAGACTTCACACACATTATACTGTAATCCTGACTGATGTGTCACACTGCACCATAAAAGCAAATACCCACTACAAAATCTCACTGCTAGCAGGCCATAAAAACATTCTGCAGCTATTATGGGATAGCATCAGTGTATTTATCATTGAGCCCTTTCAGAATTGAGGATTTCAGCTTTGATTATTCTTCTAAAATGCAGCTGTAAAATCTTTAATGGTATTTCTTTTAATCCTGGCTGTTAAGTCAAAGAATTGATGAGGCGTTCAGTGTCACTTAAACCGGATCTTTTTTGAAAACCAAAGGGTTGTTATTCCTGTGATGTGAAGATAATAATGAGAGCTTAGGTTTGTGTAGGAAGTTTAGTTAGAAGAGCAAGGTTACAACTCCCAATCAAGGGATCAATTTTGTATATGATGATCTAGAGCATTATCTCTAAGGATTCATCTATAACCGTCTACAAACCGCTGCCACTCCCATCCATGTCTTCCACCTCCACTGAGCGCTTCCGCAGCACAGAATTTCCCTTCCTGTCATTCGCGGGCTGCACGGGCAGCTTGGTCTGGCAAGGGGCCCGATACTGAGGCAGGCCGGTCTTGGTGGTATCCAGCTCCTCCGGGTCGTCCTGTTGGGCTCTGAGAGCAGCGATCACGTCTTTGTCTGAGGGGCTCAGAGTCAGGCAACCGCACTGGTGACCACCATCACCCTCCTCTCCGATGTCTCTGGCCTCTCCCACCTCCTCTGGCTCATCCTCGACCGTCATGAAGGCGTCACCCCACAGGCTTTCGCAGAGATCCCTGCCGTGCTGGTACATCT
The DNA here is from genome assembly GCA_024447675.2 of Pterophyllum scalare. NCBI lineage: Eukaryota > Metazoa > Chordata > Actinopteri > Cichliformes > Cichlidae > Pterophyllum > Pterophyllum scalare. The sequence continues at coordinate 38,504 of JAMQGT020010582.1, forward strand.
GTAGGTGTGGGTAACACAATATTTATGTGAATTATTTATATCCGCTGACAAAACGATCGCTCTCCACTAAGATTTAACTGTGACTTTTAGTGCCGGCATTCAGAATTCAGCTTGGAAAAGAAATATTAGCAGCAAAATGTACTTAAAGCATCAAAGCCATGATTATTGTGGGTGATTAAATCTTTATCATTTCCCTCACACAAACCTCAGTATAGCTTTACATTATATGGAACTGAAAGTAGGTACATTACAGCTCCACGACTGAAAACATCTGTGTGGACGTGCAGAGCTTTTAAGATAAAAATTCAGTCCATGAAAAGGGGGAAAAAATGTTAACTAGATACCAAAACAAAACTTAAGGCAATTATTTTTTTTCTGTTCACAGTTTTCCGAAATGTTTAAATATTCAAATACAGCCTGATCTATCTACTAATGCCCAAATTAGCATAAATTTCCATAACAGAAATCTGAACACTGGGTAAAGCTTATTTCTTCTTCATTTTGGTGGCACATTAGAGTCAAAGTGTCTTTTCAGTAGATGAGATTTTGGACATCTCTTTTTTATTATAATGTAAATCAGAGAAGCATGGAAAAAATGTTCTGTGTAGTTTCAGGAATAAAAAGCTCTATAAATCAGAGCCTTCAGCATACAGACAGGAATAAAACTGCAGGATGTCAGTAAAACCCAAACACTATATAGAGAGTTTTTTTTAAAATTAAAACTATCATTATCAGGTAAAAATTCTGAAGTAACATATATAATCCCCAGGTGACTACTAAAATAAAAAAAATATAAAAAAGTTTTAGAACTTTTAATGTTTTAACATTTAAATGCTGTTTTATCAAATTCAGTATAAGGAAAATATGCGTAGTATAAACCAAATGTATACCACTGATTTGACCAGATTTAATTAAATTTAACGTCTTACACTGCACTTATGCTACAAAATAACATGAAAATTTACGTGCAATCAAATTACTTAAAGTCAGCATTTTGGCCATAAATACTTTCTGAGTGTGCTATTAAATAGATGCAGTGAAGTAAAAACTACAACTTGCCACTGAGTGGTAGTAACTTAAGATGTAATGCACAGGTCATGCACAATATTTAGATGGATTCATAACCTCTCTTATCTTTGTCCAGCTATGCTTAGGAAGAAGGTCTTTCTCTCACACAACATTTGTTTTTCCTTTATCTCATTTTCTAACTTTACCTCAGACCTGCAGAATTATGTTATTCCTTTAAAAAAAAGCAGAACATATTAAAACATATGGTGTTTCACACGTAGCCCAGCAGCACCTTTACGAGCAAGCAAAATTTCAGATTGTTGGATGTGATTGTGCAAAGGGAAGGTTATTCATTTGAATGTACACGATTTACATGAAAGCGTAAAAGCCATCAATTGAGGCGTCATCGCTATACACACCATCCCTCGCTGTGTAACATTAACATGCACTGACTTCTCCATCTCAGAGCAGCACTGGCCTTGAACAAAGCACCTGTGCCAGGTGTTAGAGGGGAACCACAGACACCAGGCAGCTGCTCTCACAGGCGGCTTTTGTCTGCCTCTCCTGCTCTCCTGCGTCACTTCACCTACACCGGCCTTGAAAGCAAATCGCAGCTATGTCCTTGAAAAGCTCGCATTCTTATCTGAAATAATTCATCTCCGTGCCATCTTTACAATTCTGACAAGCCTCACGGAGCAGAACGGAAAGATCTGCGCTAATCGGAAAGTTCGCTTGCAGCACCTTTTGTGCTGCTGTCTGACAGGAAATTCATTACCGCGCTCTGTCTTTATAAAGTTATACTCGGAGGGAAAACTCTAGTTACTGCTGACATTAGCATGATCATTTCTGGAGCATGAAAAAAAAAACTGTACTCCTCTCTAATAAGACACAAATGCAGAATTAAAGGGGATACTGCGTAAGTAACACCCAATCACAATTCAACATTTAAGCTGTTTAGCTGTAAATGGTTTATGGCTTCGAGCTCAGAAACAGTTAGGAGAGCAAATTAGTGAAGTTTCACTTGCACACACACACACACACACACACACACACACACACACACACACACACACACACACACACACACACACACACACACTCTGCGCCTTTCTGTGTTTAAGCTCTTGTTCTCTCTCCCTAGTGACAGCCTCATAACCAGTCGTTAAGATGTGCTGCCAAGTAACCATCTCCTACTCTTGGATTTTTTTCTCCCCCTCTTTTGCTTTTTGCTGCACTCACTGTTTGTACATCTCTCCCCCATTTCTGTGTAGCACACCCCCACCCTAACGTCTGCTTCCTTTCATCCTCCTGTCTGCTGAGGGATTAAGACTGAGTCATACAGAGTGCTCAGAGGAGAAAAAAAGTAATATATTTACCATGTTGGAAGGACAAACAGGATGATGGGTGTTTCTCGCCAATACTACACTCTCTGTCTGACACTTAGGTCTTATCACAGCAACCCTATAATACAAACAAGCGTATATATACACACGCACACACGCACGCACACACGCACGCACACACACACACACACACACACACACAGAGACACACACACACACAAACACATGCACGCACGCACACACCCTTCCTCAGGCAGACGTGGTTTGCTGCCAAGACTAATTCAGTATGAGCACAAGTGGCTTTAGACGACATGGTGTGATCAAATAAGTGAGATACAGAAATTTCCCGGGGCTCTGCACTGTCCTTTCCGCCCTTATTTAATGCTGCCCTTCTCCATCCAACACCAGGCACATTACACCTGGTGTGCAAAAGAAAACTATGGGAAGAAATATTTGAGGTCAAGATCAGAATACGGGAAAGGAGAGTTTTTTTTAAACTAAACAAATACAAAATGAGCTCAGTTAATAAATATATAGTATCTGAATGACTGGAGAGATGAAATTTTGAATAACACAATTGGAATCTGTGATCAGATTTTCACGACATCCTATAATATGATGCCAGTTGCGAATTATGTTATTTGATAAGGCAACACTAGATCACAGCCACCAAGCAGCCCGCTGATTAATGAAAACAGGACAAATATGGAAATATGCAAGAAGAAGAAGTGGCAGGGTATTACATTTGTTTTCAAGAGTGACTTAGAATTAATATACTGTACTTAATGACTTTAGCTAGAAATAATGGGGACACAGGTTAGATGTAGCCATAAGACAGTTTAATTTCCTTAAAATGATGATGAAACACCAGGTCAGATCTGTGTGAAATTCAAAGCTGATTTATTAAAATCTCTTTTGTAGAAGGGCAACTATGAGAAATGATAATTAAATTCCTCAAACAACATAATTTTTCGCTATATTTTCTACTTTTCTGAAATGAAAGCTCTCAGCCGAGGAAGGTTCTTATTTTTCAGTGGCAGAGTGCTATTGATCGGAACAAAAGCTTTCAAGCATATCTAAAAAAAAAAAAAAAAACCCTAACTACAGTGTAGTTCTGGGGTATGCTCACTCTGTAATAAAGTGCTTTCTTGTTTCCCTATTTTTCAGGGTCACAAACTTTCAAAGCAATACTGTGAATGTGGGCTGCAATTTGTGCTATCATGAAAGGACTATTATTAGGCTTTTCTGGCCCTGTTTACATTCCCAGTAACTTATTTTATAAGAACCTTGTCAATATAGGGCAATTAAAGAATAAGTGCTTAATTACACTATAATTCATAACACAGGTCCTACTAAATTTATTAACATTTCTTCCCTTTTATCTGCTGTCCCACTAAGCTTTCGTTGGCATCTTTGAAATCTAAAATATTTTCCCCTATTCCTGCAGACCATCAGTTCACTGTGTCTTATCGACAGATGCTGCTGTTGTTGTTGTTCAAGCTCAGATGTGGATATTCTTTGTAGACATAACCTCATTCCCACTGCATCAGGAGCAGAAAAAAGTGTCTAACGTGGATTAATCAGACCTTGGCTGGCAAATAATGTAACCAATGGGCACAAAAAGAGAGTGAGACAGTGAGAGTGCCAGAGGGATTTTTGCATCAAAGGATGTGTGAGTGCTTATGCGCGCTTTTAAAAGTATTCGCTTGCTTCTATGCAAATTGACGTCTACTGCTTTCAGCATTTTACAAATAACATCTTTATCAGTGTCCATTTAGTCCACAGACACTCAGGTGCACGAACATCGGGTGGGGTGGGGTTGTGAGATTTTTTTAGTGTGATGTCTGAGAGAGCACATGCTTGCAGCAGGACTGAGGTGAACTAAAGCGCCGAGGGTTCAGACTATAAAGTGTCCCACTGTGAAATCTCCCATCTCTGCTGGCTGAGGAGAAAACAAAAAGCATTACTGTTTTGACCTCCAAAAATGGGAGGCAGGCACTTGTCTGCGGCCCCTGTGAGAGGGCTGGTTTGTTGAATGCACTGAATGCGTATTCACGAGCTGCTTGAAACACTCTGTTTTGAGAGCTGCTTAAATTTATTGGAGTCTATTTTGCACCATTAGTGGTGCCCTACATTAAAATGGGCCAATAAAAGTGCACAAAGCACAAAATACACACAATGACAGAGACACACACAAACACTCTTAACTTCTCTTTTTGCTTTTATTCTCTTTTCACAAATGTGTAATTTCCAGTAATCATCTAATAGCCAGAAGACAGCCTTAACAGCCCCGATAGCTGTGGGTGTGTGCTCGCTTGCCATTGTGCTCCTCTCTCTCCCTGTGCTTGTTTGAGATAAATGGGAGTGAAAATCAGGAGAAAGCACACGCTCGGATAGATTTAGTGGTGAGTGGTGTAATATCGGTAGATGGTGTATACCTACTTATTTTTTAGCTGGTTTTGCAAATAGCCACTCCTAAATCAACTCTGATGCACAACAGACATTAGAGAATGCTGAAATAGGTAGAAATGCTGCTCTCTCCCCCCCCTTCCTAGTACAGGATATGTCTACCTCACATTGGCTAGTATATGCTGCTTTAGGCATGAGGAGAGATGATTGGTCAGGGTCAGGGTAAGAATACGAGGGGAAGCCAGTCAGAGGCAAGCTAGAGCACACCTGCGGCTTAACTGCATGTGAGGTAGCCTAATATTTATCTGACCAGATGGGCTTAAAAGTGCTCCCAGCAATCTGTTACCAGCACCAAGGAAATATTTTTCTTTACTGTGTTTTAAAACACAAAAATTTATTTTTAAATTAAAAAAAAAAAAAAAACTAAACTCTGCCTGAAACACCATGTTAACCTCACCCTAAATACTCACACTCATGCATTAATACCACTAATATTTCGATGCAGCCCCCTTGTCAATGAATCTCTGAATGAAACTCTGACCTATGCAATAAACAACTGGCCCATATACTTGCAAAATGAGAGAATAGATGTTGTGTGTAAATGGTCAAAGGGACAAGTAGTTCATTTAAAAGTGGATTGTGGATGCTCATATTAAATATGGACAAAGTTGTAGACATTAAGGTCAACGTATGTACAAGTTATCCCTGTAGGACGAAGGATCAGGCTTCACACTGCTCCAGTCTCTCGGTTTCTTGGAGTTTTTTCTACTCCTGGATCTGTATGACATCACAGAGACGGGATATATGAGCACATAAGGCCCACCCACCTGCTGTTTGAACCTTCTGTTTATGAGAAGCAGCCAATTAGAAGAAAGTTGGCTTGAAAAAGGTGTGTCCTTAAAGTGAGAGGAGCTAAAACAGCTTGTTTTAGACAGCAGATGGACTACGAGGCTGCACCAAGGCCCAAGATGGAACAAATATTTTTATGAACTGAGAATCCTGCAAAGCTACTTGGATAGAGCCCAAAAATAAAAATAAAAATTGAGCAAAACAGGCCCCTTTAAGAGTATATTTACTTCTTCACCACTGCACCGCTGGACAGAGTCTATAGATAGAGTGTCATTGCGTGTGAGATGTAAGACATTTTGCTGCTGGCCTCAGCTGCACACCAGCACCCATTTGTCACTCTCTTTTCTTTTTTCAATCACCCAGCTGGCCTCTGCCCACTGAAGCAGGGCACAACCTTTTCACACTTCAGCCCTGGTGCAGTTAACCCCTCATTTAACCACAATCTCTCTCCACAACTAATGCGCCGTGGCACAGTTTCTGACCTTCTACCTGCAACAAAGACCTCAAATGACAAGCTTTGAGGTCACTCAGCGGGATTCAAACCTCTGACATTCCCTGTCAGAAAACCTTAGCTGTGCTGTGACTGGACTCTGGTTGCTAATAATAAAAAGCCTGTTTACAACATTTGTTTATCCCTGGCTAACAAGACCACCTAGGTGCTAATGCTGGTGTTATGGCACCATCCTCACGATGTCATGCAACGTACGCTGACGTAAAGCAGGATTAATGCTGTATTACTATCAGTTCAGCTGACCCTGATGAGAAGGTCTTTAGTTTTAAGGATGTTTAGTCATAAATGAGAGTCTTGGGAGCTTAGAAAAGTGAGAAGGGCATTTATGTCTGATAATGTCCTATAATAAAGGAGATATGAAAATCCCTTTCATTTCTTGCCAGTTCAAAGTGAATTTTATTCATTGAATATTCCCTGCAATAAAAACCAGCAGATTAATCAATTTTATTATCTATGTTCTATTAGTTGTCACGTGAACAAAGCAAAACACTCGAAATATATTATAAATATATTCATGATTTTTCTGTATCACATTCAAATCCCTGTGAAAACACGATGCATCACTCTAACTTTACCACAACCCTGATTCTGGAGCAGGTTATGTGTTCACCATAAGTTAGTATCGAAATCAAAAACTCTGGCTTTAGGCTCAACATGTCTGCCTAACTAGTTGATCTTGTTTACAGCCTACCTGCTGATACTGCACACAGGTTCCGGTGCAGTTCTGTCCCCTGGGGTCTCTGGCCCAGTTGCGGGCACATGTCAAGTCCATCCTGCAGGCATCAAACCTGAAGAAACAAATGTGAATATTAGAAAATGTAAACATCAAACAATACTTCTGTTATTTGAATGCTTTCTCTTGAGATTGCTTTTTTAATTTAAGGTAGGTAAATTAAAAAAATAATTAACATAATAAGCTGATTAACTTTCTTGCCAAGAGTAAGATGAAAAGATTAAATAGTCTTTCACTCTTGTGCTAAATATAAAGTTACCAGCAGCCTGTTAGATAAGCATGTTGTAAGCCCATTAATCAGTATGTTGTTTGTCTAATGCGCACAAAATCCAGCGCTAAAGTGAGAAGTTGTTTTTTTATGAGCTATAAGGGGTTTTCAGGTTATAGACAGACTCAGGGATCTATAACTTCCTGGAGTAAATTTTGCATAGCTTGAGCTTAAGATGTGCTGGTAGGCTTTTTTTTTTTAAACAAAGGCAATCTGGTTGTTTCCAATCTCTGTGCTAAGTTAAACTAACAGGCTGCTAGTGGCATCAATCATCCCTTGGCAAAAAAAAAAAAGCCAAAAAGTATATCTTTCAAAATGTTCAAGTATTCTTTAACATCTACACATTATACAGTTGTACAGAGAGGTTATAAGATAATTTTTACATTTTTTTCATGACCCCCAGAACAAAGTTTTGGTCTTAAGATCTTGAAAACCCCTGTTTAATATTTTACAAGTCTTCCATATATCATACAGCTTTCAAGTGTTGTCTCATTTTTGTTAACATAGCACCCATGAAATGTAACTGTTTGTGCTATGGGCCCCCCAGGTTCCTGTCAGGCTTTATGTGTTTATAACCATTATAAGAAAAGAGGTTGATGCATGCGGCACAGTTTCATCTGTGTCATGCAGTTTTATTGGACACTCTATCTATCTAGCACAGTTTGCTGTCATCCAAGATAGGACTCCTTTCACTGACAGGGGATTTAGGCTTTAGTTTGTCTGGTAATGTGTTTGGCAGCCTCACCAATCACGGCAGAAGCTGTGGCAGAGAGGCACGGCCTGGATGTACGAGTGGCGCTGAGGATGAGGCCAGCGAGCAGCGTCGGGGGAGCAGCGGTAAAAACACGACACACGCTTCAGAAAGCTTTCACACCTGAGGAGACACAAGGAGCGATGTTTGTACTAACATGATGAGCAACGCAGTGTATAGTGAAGCCTGTGTTTAAACTCAGTCTAGCCGGTCACAAGGCAGGTCAAGAAAACAAAGCTAAATAAAGATGTGGAGTACTAGCAGTTGATTAGTATTATTGTGCTGCTGATCCCCTAAGCATGTTTGCCCAGCTTTTGCTAATGCTACTTAAATGCTGCTTTCATGTGTTTGCTGTTGCTGTCTGCAAACCGATAGCCTCTTTGTCCAAGGTTATTTCAGAAAGTGTGTCCTTATTGCATCCAATGACACACTAAAATCCTGTACTGATTATATGTGAGGGCCTTACTGTTAGATACAGATTATACAGGGTAAATTAAGCATTAGGACAAACATAAAGCATTTTATATGTGGTACAATCACACAACAGGAAACAACAAGCTAAATAAAAGCAACCACCAGTGAGTTTTGGCCAAAGTGTAGCAATAAAAACAACTTTAATATTGACTTATTGTACCTATTTTCTCTCAGCATAAACAGCTGATGTTAACACTTCCAGATGTGTTTCCGGCCACCTGATGAACTTAAGTCCAGTAGTGACTCTCCTTTAGTTCCATTTTTGGTCTCCACCAGTCATTAAGTGGTGATTTTGATGTTTATTTTTTTAAACAGCAGTCTGTTGTGACTGAAAATACTGATAAGAGTGGGAAAGGTTGACTAAACTAGCAAATTACAGCCATTAAAAGAAAAGGATGAGCTACAAGAACTGAGGAGAACAATGGGATAACTTTGTGATCCAATATAAGAAAATATCTAAGGGTAAAATACAGTGAGTGCAAACCAGAAGGATGGTAAGGCTTACTCAGGGCTCAGGGACCCACACTTGTCCCAGGGTTCATTCTGATTACTGGCAGAAGGAACATGAGCGATGTCCTGGATTTGTTCTTCTGTGCAGCAGCTATCTGTCAGCAGCAAGAAAAGAAGACAACATCAACCAGGTGCCTGCCGTCAGATTTAGTTTGAGATGATTATTTTAGTTTGATATTTACAAGCTACCATGATGAGATGACTCACCATCAGCATACATGGAGCACTCCGTCAAATATGGCTCGGGGCTGGGCATGGCCTTGTGTTTGCCATCTTGAAGACACACCCCCTCCGAGCGGGCTCCGCCAATCAGTGCAGCCGCCAAAAATACGCAAATTAATAGCAAAGGGGAAGAGGTGACCTCCATCTCTGTGGATACCAACAGGTGTAGAAAAGATAAAATATATACGGTCCAGAATCATTAGAAAAAGATGAAAACAGAACTAAAAGTAATGCACATACACCAAATAATAATAACAGTAACATATGGGATACAAAAATTGTAATTTAATTAGTTTCATGCACCCACAGAGTCAATCATATGGCTGAGTTACAGAGATATCCAGTGCAGGCTGTTTAGCTCCATGTTGAGCTCTGCGTGTGGTGACCTAGTATAGACAGGGTGAGTCTAATTAGGTGGAACTGAGGCACCGCGCTGACATGGATGACATGCGTAGTCGTTTAATCTGACAAGCTGCTGGTCGATGTGTAGCCTACATAACACGAATTAAACAAATCTGTCGGACGTGGGCACATGACCCTGAACAGGTGGCCCCGACTTTACGCATGAGAGACCTATAGCGCAGAAGAAGGAGAAGGCTGAAAATGTAGAAAGGTTTCAAATAATCATTTACTCTCCTTGCAGTTTTTTTTTTTTTTTTGCCATTTCAGTTACTAAGAAGGAAAAATGTATAATATGTGGGAAGGCTTCGTGTAAAACTACGTATAAAAGTCTACGCAGATCATTTTTGACTGTTTCAAAAAGCTGTAACTCAAACGTTTCAAAAGCGCAGTTATGTTGGGGTTGGAGGGGCCGGGGGTGTCTGCGTTCATTTGTCAGTTTACAGACAGGACAAGACAAATCGGATCTGCTGCAAAAGATTCATCCAACATCACATGAACAGGTAGGCTAGAAGAGGTGTGACACTATGCATGGCTATATTATCTTTCTCATTTTTACTTTAAGATTACGAAAGCCGGGTGGCGCTTAATCTGTCCGCACACTTTAGATCGCCATCTATTTGTTTTTACCTGTAGGTGGGAGTAAATGCAGCTCCGTCCGGATTAGTTTCCTCCGCTGGTTCACGGGGTCTCCTCGATGTGTTGCTGATGATCCAACAGCCGTACGCGATGCTCGCTGCTCCGGTCTCCTCCTCTCTGTCTCTGCGTCTGTGTGCTGGCTCTGATCTCTGCCGCCCGGGGGCCACTGCTCGCCACTTTGCCACCGGTTTATATGAAGGACACTTCAGTCCCGTCCAGCAGGCAACTCCCCCCTCCCTGCTCTGCCCCATACTGGGAAGTCCTCTCTCTCTCTCTCTCTCTCTCTCTCTCCCCTCCCTCCCCTCGTTGCACACGCGCGCGCGCGCACACACACACACACACACACAGAAAAGACTGGGCTCCCTCCTTGTTAATCTCCCAATAGGATGTTTACCAAATCCTCCTTGTTGTCAGCTTTCCTTCTACTCATCCAAGTAATGCTGTAGTTGGAAACACTGAAAAATTAGATGTCATGAACATATGTAAGTGTTCTTGCCCTTCACTTTCACAGGCTCAATCACAGGTGGTGCTGAGTCACACCTGTCCTCCATGTTCCCTCCATATTCACCACACACACACACACACACACACACACACACACACACACACACACACACACACACACACACACACACACACACACACACAGTGAGGTCAGGACTTTTTTTTTCCAGAAGACAGGGTCAGAGGAGGGTACAGCTGAGATTTAATACTGTATGATATGCTGAGGACAGAGAACACAAATCTCTGTGGGAACAAAACACCATGAACTCATCAGGAAGGTGCTGCGCAGTGCAAAACCCTTCCTGTTATAAAGGCAGAGTTTAGTGCAGCTCATTTTCTCCATACATCGTTCATGTTCAGTGGATGCATGTGGGTCATTTGTGTAAAAACATAGGAATAGGTGACCTTGTTGGAAGTGCAACCACAGATTGAATTCTCTAAAAGCACGTTATCAGTTCTTTCTACCCAGTGGCTGACAGCAGAGAATTTTACATGTGGTCAAGGACCGCCTCAGCGTGCATGGTCTCAGCTTGGTTAGAGAGACGTGAGTTATTTCTCCACTGTGTGTTCTATTGCTCCTGGCTTTTAATCTCACCTCCCCTTGGACCTGGTGTACCAACCTAATCCCTGGCTGGATGCATCTCTCTCTCTCTCTCTCTCTCTCTCTCTCTCTCTCTCTCTCTCTCTCTCTCTCTCTCTCTCTCTCTCTCTCTCTCTCTCTCGCTGTGTGCCCTCCAAAGGCTTTCCACCAAATAAGAGCAGATGGAGAGTGTCTTGTGGCCTAGATACATCAGCCTAAAACCAAGACTGTGAAACTGGTGACATGTCTCAGACATGATTGGTTTTGGCAACAAAACCATGCATGGACAGGAAGGGACCAGACAGACTGGCCATCAAATAATCACACAGATTGAGCACAGATGAGATGGTCTCAGAGGAGACTCAGCTGAGATGCACACTGTATGAGCTGAAGGAGGAAATGAGGGCTCACTCTGGCCCTTTTGTCCACTGGACTGTTTCATAACTGCTGAGGGTCATCACCACAGAGCACTTTATTTCTGGGGGTGAGAGCGCAGGAGTGAGACGTGGACAAACAGCTCTTCAGCTCTGGTAATTAGAGATTGAATAACAATATCCTTTGTGAGAGAGCTATTCGGGGAACAGAGAGAGAGGGAGGACAAAGCGGGCCATCACTGCTCTCCGTGTACCCTTGTTGTCGTTCTCATTTAACAGGGTTGGGTCACTGCCTATGTTCGAGCCTTAGGCTGGCCCTCAGCTGGCAGGCAGTGTCACCCACCGTTGTTGACTCACTAACTGCCAAACATTCATTTCCACCATTTAGTGTTTCTTTGATTTGATACACTGACCGATTTCTCCAGGATGGCAGACGCTCTAAACAGTGTTACAGCTGCATGAAATTTGTAAAGAAAAGGTGAGAAGCGGAGAAGTTTTCTAAAAAGTCTTGGTCCATGTTGTGCACAAAAGCAGCTTTACCAGGAGGTCTGCTGTTGTCAAGGGTTACCAGAAAAGCTGAGGTAATAACTCCAGTAGCTAGACTGAAAATTGCATTTGTGAGTTTCTCAAAATATATCCACATAATTGGACAAAGACATGAAATAAATGGGAAAATGTGATTGCTAACTGCTGTAATTCTAATCTTGGATAAATTTACAATAATCGGTGGTTCCCATCAACCCGAGTGCATTAAATCCACCAGAAATGAGCAGAGTTGAGCTAATCGAGGATGCATTCACAAATAATGCTGCAAATAGTTTTTATTAACTGCTTAATACCATGTGCAGTAAGAGAGCAGTAATTACAGTTACTGTAATTTTGGGCGTGACCACAAGCATCATCAGATCGCCTCAGTACACTTGCACACAGTGTTCCTGTGGATTTAGACTGTCTCTATGTGTCTTTGTGTAATCTCAGCCTGACTCCATGGCATTGCTGCAGAATACATTTGAGACTAATCAGACTGATTCCAGGTTATACTGTATCATTAGTAAGGATAAACCTTTTGCACAGCACCTCAGATAAAAGCAACAAAGCAGTTAAAAGAGCTTCTTTTCTGTAAGCTGCTGTAGTGCATGCACAAATTTAACCAAGCCAACTAAACCAAAGCACTGAAAAGCTGACAGTAGGGAAAGGATACCATTACAATATTCACTTCTCTGTGCCTAAGTGTTAGTATGACCGTAGTGAGAGTGGGAGACTGTGCAGAACAACGTTCAATCAATTAAACCCAGTTGCTTAACTGAAAATAACACATATCAAAGGCTGAAATTAAGAAATGTTACTATAAGGTTTGCACTGGGGCAAGTTTCCACTGTGTTGCTACTTCTTTTAAAAACACTCTTGAGTTTTCTCATTCCTCATTATTATTGGATGAGCATTTTCAGCTGCTCAACAGTTTGCCGCCGGCCTTTGTTGCTTTTTTTCATTTCATAATGTGCCAAATGTTTTCAGTGAGCAACAGGTCTGGGCTGCAGGGCACATTTGGACTCTTTTTGCTGTTGGAATGTAGTTTGGCACTATCTTATGAAGCAAGCATGGCCTTCCCTGAAAAAGATGTCATCTAGAGGGCAGCATCTGCTCCTGCAAAACCTGTATCAGGGTTGACGGTGCCATCACAGATGCTCAAACCCATGCAATGTGCTTCCATACCATCACAGATGCTGACTTTTGAACAATGCACTGCTGAGAAACCTCTAAAGAGGAGGAGCTTCCACAATTTCCCAAACAAATTTCAGGTTTTGGTTGCTTAGATCACCAGACAGTTTTCTGCCTCACCTCAGTCCACCTTAAATGAGCTCAGACCCAGAGAATAAAGGGATGTCTGGGCCTTGTGTGTATAATGTTATTTCTATGTATGGTGGAATTAACTTGCATTAGTGGATGCTAAACTATATTTACTGACTGTGAATCCTACTACAAAAAGATATCAGTTTGGTGCCACATGACGGCATAGACACAGGTCTTGTTTTTCCTGAGCTTTCTGGTCTTGGGGTACATGTGAAAAACAGGAGCTATACATGTTCTATACATGGGAAACTCATTCAAAGCTTCTTCATCATTTAGAAAAAAAATGATATTGCACTGTTTGTGGTTTATATTAATTTGAACCATTTAATGGTAGAATGAACTGATACTGAGAGCTGCTTCCAACAAAAGGTCAAACTCAGTGACCTTTCAGTTGACAGAAATGTCACTATTTTTTTCGCTAAGAGGACACATTTCAAATGTCACCAGGAGTCCAGTGTTTGCGGCTGGATAAATAGGAGAGAATTACATTGTGATTCATCTCGTCATTGTATTAAATGAGTTAAATTCAAAGTTTGTGACCTTGCGTCCTCCAAAACCTCTAACCTTCTCATTTATATGCTTGCAATACTGCAGGTAGATGATCACAAATCAATACAAATCAGAAGAGAAATCCATAAGCTGCATTATATTTCATGATTTATTCAAAATATGGGTAATGCTTTATAATACGACCCACACAAAATATGAATTTTTATTCTACAAAAATATTTCTGTACTGTCAGATAACAAACACTCAAAGGACCTGACATGTTTTTACAATCCACTGTCACACAAGCATGTTTTAAACTTAAAAGGCAACTTTATGATGGTTAAAAAAAATGCAATAGAAGGACAAATATTGAGAGTTCTACTTGTTAGTCATAGAGCATTAACATATCTTTAATTATTATCCTGTAAATGCATTTAATGGGTTCAAAAATGCCTGTCCTTGTTAAGTGGCTGCTGAGCTGGCAGACGCACTCAATCTCCAATGGCTGGTGGCTTGTTGTACTAAAGTAGTCCCAGTTCTCCACCCTGTGGTCACATGGCAGCAGTGCATGCGATGTGTTCACATCCATTCACTATCATTCATTAATGGTAAGGACTTCTGTTTAAGGTGAAAGACTGTATTCTCTCTCCCTCCTTCCCGCTTCAGAGAGTAAAGTTGTGATGAACTGAATGAATGATTAAAGCCAAGGCAAACCATTTCTGATCATTTCATCTCTTCTGCTTCTCTTTGTTGCTGCCATCATTGCTACAGAGTGAAGGCAGAGTCCAGGTCTTTAATAAGGCCACTGCTTAGTTGCCGTTTGGTCTCGATCTTCGTTCCTGTATTTTTTTCCCAAAGTTCATAGTCAGTGTGGTAACAGCATAAGTGGATAAGATCATGATGGTGCTCCCAACAAACTGCGATGAGGCTCCCCGCTTGGTCACAAACCTCCACCCACGCCTCTGCAGATGAGCATCTGCTGCCTCCACGGTCTGAGAGATGGGATCCATACTGCAGCTGCTGCTCAGAGACAAGAAGCTCCTTTAACTCCTGGAAAAGCAGACAAATTCAAATGTCACTGTTCTGTCGGTTTCTCGGATTGATGGACTGTGTCTTCCTCGTCGCAGCTCAGCACACCTGCTTACCTTTTCCCAAATGCACTTCTTTAAGTATTCTACCTTGTTTGCACACGTCAAATCCTCAGAGTCAGCTCGGTGCCAAAGTACGTCAACAGCACCTGTTGAGGGAGACTGACAGAATTAAGAAGGTCTGATGCCTGCAGAGCAAGCTGTCCAGACAGGGCTCAATAATAGAACAACCAGAAGTCAGTCAGTCTGACCTTCTCGGTATTTCTGGACCAAGGACAGCACCAAGCAGGGAATAAAAGCTTTTATGAGCAGGGATTCAGATTTGTCCAAATGGGGTGCATTTATTAAAAAGCTGTCAGTAAATAACCATCTACTCTGCACTAAATTAATCAATGAAAAGTAAATTGTGGTCTTTTAACCGTTTAATGGTCTCTTACCAAGAATAATTTGTTTTTCTATTGCAGTCCACTTATACCCAGAACCCAGGATGAGCTATGGTTTTCTTACTTCTGAAGCACAGTATCATAATCTAATAACTGTGCATACTGTAATGTCCGGTGTTATAAACCTTATAATTAAATCTGTCAGCAATAATGCACTACAAACCGTTTTTGCCCATTATGTAAGTAGTTGCTACATTTTTCTATATTTTTTTTAGATCACAGTTATGGTGGCAACATTTATTAGATACAAATGCGAAATCTCACCATATATAAGGTGCAATCTGTACCATAATTTCCAACCCAACAAACACATCACAGTCTCCATAATCCAAACTCCACATTTGTATAGTAGGGACTGATTCAAATGCAAACTGCATGAGAATTCATATATTCTGAAATATAACTAATATGCATGCAAGTTCACACTATAAATGCACAGTTGTGTGTGTAGTATACATGGGGTGTCGTGAATAGTTTATCAGATGCTGAAATGACTGAGTGTGAGATCCCAGAGGACTCCGTAAGCTATGCTCTGTTGTTTTTCCTCTCACTGTACATTTTTCATTAGTTTTTCTCCTCTTGTTTCAGGTCCACCTCCTTCCTGCCCTCCTGTGTTTTCACCTACTCCATCCTAATGTATTTCACCTGCATCTAATTGTCTCCCCCATGTATTTAAGCTGCATTTTGCCTCTGTTTTGTGCCAGATCTGTCACATTCATAGCGGCACAGGATTCTTCTTGTGATGGTCTCTGAGTGGTTTTTGCCTTTGCCTGCTCCTGTTTGCTCTGCTTGGTTGGATTGATTGCTTCTGTACTGGACCACAGTAAAGAATTTGAACTTTTACCTTGTCTGCAGCATTTGAGTCCTTACTCTGAGTCTCATACATAGAGGAGCTTCTTGTTGTGTAGGTGTCATGGAGTTCTCTCTCCATCCATGTGTTAAAGGAAGAAGCATTTTTCTTCCTTTTTCCTTTTCAATTAGAAATTTGTCTCAGAAGACATTATTTAATCATTACATATATTCAGAGTGATTTGTAATCATTTTTATGTAAATATAGTCATTAATGACGGTAATATCACTAATACATTGTAGTCTTTGTCATTATCATAAGCATAGCCAGACTATTGTTTTCTAATGGGTTAGTGCTGTTTATCTAATCTCATTTCCTGCGCTCACATGAGAATGAAATCACTGGCTAGAAAAGAGAGGTCATACAAAGAAAGAATATCTGAGTCATGATCAGATATGTTGACATGAAGCAGGGGGTAGAAAGACCCAAGGAAGAGAATTTGAATGCCTCCGTGGGCCCACTTTTGGGAAGATATATCACAGACACCCAGTCAGATTCACGACTGTATTACAAGCACAGGCTCTGCAGCCGTAGATGGATGGCTATAGAAACTCCTGACAAACAGCACTGTTTATCCCATTACTCTACTTCTGAAGTGACATCTCAGTGCAAGCAGATCAATAGACAAGACAAAGCATTCCCTTTTAACTTTATTTTTCTTTTTTGCAGCAGTTTTGGCCTCACGTCTCTTTGCATCATCTTCAGGTGATGAAAAGATTATGATTATCATAAAACATGAACATAATAATTCATTGGGTTTTTTTATTGTTTTCAACGATTTAAAGCCATCGACCTTCTGAGAATTTTTGCCCACATGCAACATGTCAGTACATGTTGTTTAACCTTCATTTAGTCAGAAAAGAAATCTGCGGAGAACATGTAACCCCCACACAGAAGGTTCAAACAGTGCTAAACTCTGAGTCACCATGCTGTCATTGTTTTGTTAGCCTGAGCACAAAGTCACAGCTGTGCACTACATTTCAGATGTTATTATGCACTCTTGCAGGACTCTTTGCATCACTGTAATAGGCTTAGCTGTGTGTGTGGTGTGTGTGTGTGTGTGTGTGTGTGTGTGTGTGTGTGTGTGTGTGTGTGTGATGTAAGTAGGTCTGTTCATCAACTGTCCAAGGGACTAAAATTACTTGCCGGGTTTATGCCAGTGCTGCTTTGAAGCCCAATTACCCTTCATATTGTATCAAATACACACACACACACACAGACACACACACAGACAGACACATACACACAGACACACACACTCAAAATGCTTTAACTTTGATCATCATCTTGTTCTATGAAAACACATTACTCTGATAACATCTGCTTTTCTTCTGTTTGCTCTCAGCTGATACCGTACAAAGGAGACATCCAACGCTTTCTCAGCATCAGAGATATTTATAATGCCCTTCAAAGAAGTACTTTAAAAATCCAAATGAATAGACTGCAGACTTCCTATGCAGACTGCAAAGGAAGTCTGCAGTCTATTCATATGAAATGAAGTTTTAGCTTACTAATTATATACAGTGGTCTGGTTTGCATCATAATCACAGAACACAAACTAATTATTGTTTTTGGCAAGTTCAAGACCAAACAATAACAACTTCATATGGAGTTCCACACAGTTCAGTTCTGGGTCCTCTTTGATTTCATTTCTATATGCTTCCTCAAGTCCATAGTTTTCAGAATATTAATTCTTTTCATGCAGAGATACTGACTTTGATTGTTTTGAGGACATTTTCATATGACAGCTTTCACTGAGAAACATGTTCAATGCACTGACCAGTTGACTGGATCCTTGAAATCAGTGATATCATTACAGGAGTTTTATACAGTTAGAAAAATAAAGCTTAACGACTTACACTAGTTATTAGGTGACCATGGTCGCCTAATAACTCTAGTGCTGCTATGGGGTTGATATTTGTAGTTATGAGTAAAATGTCTTCACTGTTACTTGATGAACTGCCATGACATTCATGTTCTGAATTGTGGTAACTTTGCTGAAGCCAGTCTATATCAGTTTATATCAGTGATGTATCCAAGTTTGAACAGTTCCTTTTTTTTTTTTTTTTTAAAGTTTGCTTCCAATTTATTTTCCAGTTTCTGTATGCTCTAAACCTTTTAAACTTGCCTCCTGGAGTAACTGAGCTACATAAATACATTCTGCACATCCAAACAGATGTTTGTTAATTTGTTTATTTGTGTGCTGTGATCATAATGAATGGACCAGCCCTCTTACTGAGAGTGGTTGTCCAAAGCACAAGTATGTGATACAGTACTGATGTGGGTTTAGGGATGTCCTGCCGGGCAGGGCCTTTAGACTGCCAGCTGGAGGGGAGCCTTCTGATTCAGAATGAGACACTGAGACCATCAGGATTACCCACAATGCCTGCTGCCACTGTCTAGCCTCTAATTGGTGACGTCTGTCCGTGGGTGTGTAATTAAAGCTTGGAGCATAAAGAGAGAGGAAGTAATGAGGGAAAGATAAGAAGAGGAAAACAGAATGGGATAAATACTTTTATCCTCCCTGACAGCTGGTCCACATATGGTGTATTTGTAAATTAGGAGGAAAATGAGAAATTAACAGTAAGAATTTCAACTTTTCCAAACAGATACAAAAAACAAGACAAACACTGACTCAAGACTATTTAAACCAACACCTCACACCTTTGCTATAATTGTATCTAATTAAACTTGTCGCCTGTGTGTGTGTGTGTGTGTGTGTGTGTGTGTGTGTGCGTTTGCCCTTAAAATACACCTGTGATTGTTGTGATTGTTGTGATCGTCTTACAGATTAAGTTGTGCCTCCTGCGCTCATTCTAATTCATTTGATCCGCAGAGTGACGTGTTCTTTTGAATGAGTGTGGAAATAGACGCAGACCTTGATCTGACTTCCTGTTAATCTAGATAAGAATATTTCCCTAAAGGAGTAAACAACAAAACAAAACAAAACAAAACAAAACAAAACACAAACACAAAACAAAACAAAACAAAACAAAACAAAACAAAACAAAACAAAACAAAACAAAACAAAACAAAACAAAACAAAACAAAACAAAAGAGTTAATTAATTTTTAAAAAGGAAATCAGGAGACTGTCTAATCGGTTTCCCTTTTTTTAAATCAGCAGAAAATGCTGTTGCAATATTTTGAAATTAAATAATTAAGATAATTTATTCTTGCTTCCAAAGTACATAGAGAACCATAAAGAACTGAGCCGAGGTCAAGAGGTCTCAGTTGCACTGCCTTGTTTGACCACAAGGAGTCATGCTGGTGATTTATTATAAAATCAGAGGGGACATTACCACGAAGAAATCGTTTCACATTATTGGTATGTATTAATATTGTAGAATTGCTGGAGAGCTGGACAACAAATAACAACAGTCAAATACAACTCTGGTGATACAAAAGCCCAAAGAGGCTGATAGCTGTTTCACCAAATCCATATACATGTACTTGTTGTCCCTAATAAAGTGTCCAGTGATTGTAACTCACTGGACACTTTGTAGTTATGAGTAAAATGTGTAAGATGCATAAATAAATAAGTATGATGAGAATCATGCTCATTAAATGAGAATGCATCAATAAATTAGTATCTTTGCATACATAACGATTTTCATTTATTTATGCATCTTTAACCAAGTGACTAGAATGAATGTATTTCTTTAATCTATTTTCTGTTTACTTTTACTGGTTGTTTAACCCTCAACTAACTGAAACATTTCAATGACTAAAATGATCAAGGGGGGCTCTCACAACTGTCTCTGTATTTTTTATTAACAGGAATACTTTTTTAGAACTGGTTCTCTTTGTGTTGATCATATCTAAATTGAGTCATTGCACATATTCTAAAATGTTGTAATGGAAAGAATTACCCTTTTCAATTGATTTTGTGCATAAAGGAGGTAACCCAACTCATCTGTGTCAACTGAGCTGTTTACATTGTCAGTTTGGGCATTACGTGTCTTCCTCAACGCTGCTGGAGCAGCAGCTGTCAACTGTAGATCTGTTAGACATGGTTCACCATATACTATTACAATGGAATGATTACACATATTTCCACACAACTTTTCGTTATCCTTGTCCGACTAATAGGCCAATGCCTATTTAAAATGATGAAAGATTGTTGTGTAATATGTAGTACTATACATCTGGGGTCACAAATGACCCCGCCAGGTTACTTGAAGTTGAAGATATTAATGAACTAAAACTAAAAACATCTGTCAAATCCAAAATGTGTGACAAAAATAAAACTGAGTTTTTCTGCTGTGCTAATTCCTGGTTCATCTGGTTCCTGCTTTCTGTGCATATTTCTGTGAGATTATTGCTCTGCTTTCACGGGGGCTCGTCAAATGCATGCATTGAGTCATCGTGCATTAGGTAAACATTGCCAGTGTGTAAATTTTGCTTAAATTAATGCTGATTTGCTGACATGCACTACAGAGGTTGTGTACATTTCGTGCACGATATTAAATGCAAGAAGATTCATCATGCAACCAAACTGATTGCTGGATGTTACGCTTATGGTATGCACTATTTGTTACACAACATTGTTTCATGTTTTGTGCTGAAGGCTGGTGCAGTGAGAAACTGCAGCTCTCTCTCTCATTTTTTAAATAATGCTGCGGCTGGACGAGAGAGAAAGTTATGGTCGGGAAAGGCTTGCTGCTCCCATCTGTCCACATCCTGTGTGCGCATATGCGTGTTTGTGATGTGTATTTGTGTGTGTGGAGGAGCATATACAATCACCATGTGTGCCATTGCTTCCCCGGGGCAGGAGAAAAATCACTCGTAACTGACATCACTGCGATCCTTTCTGAGTGAAAACTGGACATCTCCATCAGCGTCACCTTCAGCAGATGCAAGGACACTTGTTTCAGCCCTGTGATGAGGAACTTTTTTTTTAATGTAACGGGTCCTAAAAATCATTTACCAGTAGGAGAGAAACTTGTGAGCTCTCTATTGAAAAGTCATACATTAAGATCACTGCATGCAGTTTACTCTTTTAGTTGTGTAGTAGGATACACAAGAATGGAAATTTGGGAGAGATGTTTTTGCTGGAAATGAGAAGAAGAAAAATAATATAGAATAGCACGCTCCTGCTTTAAAGACAAATGTGAGCATTTTGTTGCAATACAGGCTGGTGGTAGAGTGGTGATGTCCTTCAGGGGGATGAACAAAACAGCAACGTCAACTCGTGTTCCAAACAAAACTGAGCAGCTGTTTCTCTCCAAGCTCAAAGGGATTATAAAACCATTATGTAAGATGCTATTAAAGCCACATCCTTTCTGTGTTTGGTGGGCGCTGAGCACCAGCAGTTTATCCTACAGCGACCACGACGACAGAATCATGAAACTCATAGAAGCATGTCTTCCAGCCAGACTTCCATCTGCTCTTAGATTTTAACAGTAGGATCAGTTCAGTCACTGCAGTAGGACAGATTAATGGCCTCTGCTACCTGCTATGTGTTCTCTGGCTTTACTGCAGGACAAGGTGCACTCAAAAGCTGTAACAGAGCCGAAAGGAGTGGAAAGACAACAAGGCTTTGTGTGCTTGAGAGGGAGTTGACAGTGCTGGGAGAGTTTTGTCTGTTTGTCAGGGTTTGCACAGCACACCAGCTACAGAACAAACCTCTGCCGTCAGCAGTGAGATGATCTGGCTCTGTGACTGCCAGCCAGACAGCCCTGACAGCTCCATTTAATCTAACAAATAACAGCCTGCTTACTGGAGCCCTTTTTTTTCTGATAAGGTTTGTGAGTCTCTGCAAACATTCTGCAACAAAATGTATTGTTGATTTTACAGTTTAGACATTTGCGACATCTGAACCAAGATCTACACATCATGGCATGTAGAATCCACTGAAAAATACTCACATAAGTCTGTGCACACAGAGAAGATGAGAAATTCTTCAACAGGCTACAAAGTTTTTGCTATTTTCACAGTCAGTTGCACCAACTAAATCAAATATGCAATGCAAAATGATTTCTGTTTACTATACATGGCATATAGCAGACACACTTGGACCTAATCTGGACAACTTTCAGCACTTCTAGCTCAATTACACATACTGTCAAATGTCCTAGAGGCCTGACGTGGCCCAGAAATCATGAGCTGGGCTTGACATTGGGGCCTAAATGTGGCCCACATGTGGTTTGGCCATTTGAGGCTATCTGGTATGTATGTGTTTGGTAGCTTTGGATATGACAGTACAACAGTGCAGTACCCTGTGCTCTGCATTTGGACACACGTTTGAGCTGATGATGGATACAGATGAAACAGTTCTTACAGTTCATCCCTATGGGGGACATGAATGTGTGTTCCACAGCTTGTAGCAATCTGTTCTGGTGGTGCTACAAAGAGGATCTTCTTCTGGAGGCCATGAATAACTGTGCCAAAGGCAGTTGGTTTGAATGTTGTTACATCATTCAGGGCTGAGCCAGAGTGATGACTTTCCATGAAAACAGGTATGCCGTTAGTGAAAGACTGGTTTACCTGTTGAGAAAAATACTGAAGTCAATGGCCTCTTTGTTTGTCCAAGAAGCTTGTGTATGAGTTCTCTGCAGATGGCCTGTTCTTGTCAACAGCAACCCCGCAGCCTTCCTGGCCATTTCCACTGACCGGCGTGGGCTGGGTTTGGACACTTGAATGCTTCGTTGCAGATATCCTGCTGTGTCTGGCGCTGATGAGGTCATGCCTGTGTGGGCAGTTTGGACCATATGTTACATAAAAACTGTGTGAAAGTCCTAATCTCCAGCAAAGCATTATGCAATGACTTTGCCAAAGGGCCACCAGTCTGTCAGTCTCAGAAGTATCATAACACATGGAAACCTTTTTTTCCCCCTGCAGTGTGAACCAGAAAGGATGTCTTTTTCAGATGTTTTTGTACATTCTGATGCATATCTAGAGCAGTTATTGATGACTGATGCAAGTAGATGTATTCTCCATGTGCAATAATTCTGTGAGTTTTTCTTTTGTAAATTCATTTACAAAGGAAAGAATATTTTCCATCCTTTGCATTTGAAAAAGTTTTTTGCACATTCAGATAAAAAAAAAATCCTAAGCACTACAGTCTGCAATGTAGACATATTATTGGTCGTGTATGTCTTTATGTACTTTATGTAGTATATTTGTTTGTGCTTGTGTATGTCATCTGGTGCAAATAATCCATCTCATGTTGGGAAATCTGCAGAGCCCACAGGTGTAAGTAATTAGTGCTGTAAAACATATTTATAGAAACTGAGTGCAAGCATTACAACAATTAGTGAATGTGGAGGAGTCTGCTTAGGCAAACAATTTATAGGAGCAATAGAGGAGGAGTGATAAGGATTCTTGGTGCAGACAACAAAATCTACTTTACCTCAGGAGAGTGCAGAGGATGGGTGCAGGACACGTGGCTTTTCTGTCCCTGTCAAGTTTCAAGGCAGAGCATTCAATGAGAATCTGTGGCCAAATAAAGTGAAGGGGTGTCTAATTATGTGTCCTACTGTAATATACAGTAACATGCAAAAGTCTTGAGCCTCATTTCTTTAGATTTTGCAATGAAAATGGTAAATTGGTGAAAGGAGCTACTGGAACATGCAAACATACATGGAAATACAGCATATCAGGCAAAATCCCTTTGTACAAGTCTAATAAGCTTGAAATTCAATATTTGTTATGACCACAAATTGCCTGAACTCATCGTTCTTCTAATTTCTTTAAGAAGTCTTCAGGAACATTTTCAGGCTTCTTGGAGGACAGTCAAAGGTTTCTTGGCTGTGTTTTGGTCTGTTCTTGTTCCAGTATTGTTGCAGTATGCCTTCTCCTTATAATATCTGTTGATTGATTTTCAGTCCAGTTCTTGTGTAATGTGGCATACCTCAGCCTTTTCTCATTGTTTCCCTTCCTTAGAAATGGCTTCTTGACAGCCACACTTCCACTGAAATCATTTCTGATGAGGCTTCAGTGAACAGTAAATGGATCAGCTGAAGGGTCAGATGTCAGGTCTTTCCCTATTTCTGAAGGACATGATTTTCATATACTGATCATCAGCTGTAGGTAGATAGTTGTTTTCACCTGATACTTCTTCTTTTGTCCTCCACTTGTCCAGTTTCCTAAGGTTGTTTTTAAGTACACAGTGCACACCATGTTCTCACTGCAGCAATTTGGATCAGCTGAAGGCTTTTCAGGGAGTTTTTAGGACAAAAATTAGTTCTTTGCAAAGTTGTCTGTTACATATAGATACAACACTGGCTCATCCCTTGAGTTAGGTGCCTTTTCATGGTTCAGTGTTTTATAGGTCAGTGTTAGGTGGCTTAATAAACAAACAAACCTCTGAAAATGGTGAAGTACAAGGACAGGAGGGAAAATGAGTGAAAAAAAACCAAAGAAAATGTCCAAAGAAAAGCTTGGGACATTTGATCTTCAGAACTTCAGAACTATTGTTTAAGACCACGTTAAAAATTACAAGAAAGTGGGCGCCAGGGTGGTTCAGTGTGTGAGCAGGCCACCACGTATGCTTCGTGGCAGTGCGGTCAGCGCAGGTTCTGTCATAACAAAATATAAAGAAATGGTTGTGCAAGACTTTTGCAAGGTAGTGTATAATAGCTCACATTAAGTCTATGTTTTGTTTTCACACTACAGGTTTTTTGTACTCGTGTTTGTGTTCTGTGTATATTTTTCTTTATTTTTTTTCTGTTCCTGCAGCTGACGTTTACTGAGTTGTGTGAGCTGAGAAATGCACGAGAAGTGTGCCAAAGCAAGAGAGAAAAAACCCTATAATCTCGTGTCGCTGTCTGTGGTGCTGATTTAGACATACACATCCATACACACATCAGCTGAAGAGCTGTCTTGTCCAGCTTGCAATCTAAAATTATCTTTCAGGATATGAAAGCAAAATATCATTTAGGGCACCACTACAGCCCAGCACCGACAGCTGGACACGCCTGTGAGAAGTTGTAGCCTGCTGGGCCGGATTCTGTGGAGTGTTTGGATGTTCCTCCATTCATCCGGAGAGAAGAGTGCCTCTGCGTAGGAGGAGGGGCGAAAGGGAATCCCAAGAAGGGGGCTACAAATATCGCGTTGCTGCGGTGCCATAAGTAACCACTTCATAGGAGCAGAGAGGGTGGAAAAACAGCGACTGGATGAATGAAACGAACAAGAGTTTAACTTAATGTGTTTTTGGAGGGGCCGAGAGGGACGTGCGCGCTCTCTCTGACACAAGGTGATGTTTACCGAACCGGACAGGCTCCTCCGCTGCGAATAAGCGGCAATGTCATCCTGACCGTGGAGCTCAGGGATGAAGCGCGTCTCAGAGCAGCGCTGCTATACCACCGTGCATTTATGTGTAAAATAATCGCCTGGTTGTTTTAGCCCTGCTCCGAGCTTTGAACGCGCTGTCCTTTGTGACCACATGTGAAAAGAAGCTCACGTTTTCTTCGAGAGGTTCTCGTGAAGCAACAGAAGAACTTGGGTTCGGTGTTTTGATAGGCTGATCGCGCATGGACGTTGTGTTCGCAGGGGCCTTCGGTCGCTCAACTGGGCAGCATCAAAGCGCACAGACCATTGGCAAAATGTCAAGGATGCTCCTAGAAGGAGCCGCAGAGAGAGCACCATGACAGTCAGCAGAGGAGAAAGAGAACAGGGATCAGAAGTGGAGCTAAGACAATAACCGTCGCTGATTTTTTAGAGGCATTTTTAAACAAAAAGAAAGGGACCTCTTGGGTCGAGCTTCTTCGACGTGACATCGGACTCTCAGTGCGCCAGGACTCTTCTGTTACTGCTGTTACGGCAGCTGCTGTGCAGTTCGGGTGTGAAGTGGAATCTTCAGCCTCACTGGGTCAAAACACAGATTAGTGAAAGGTAACAGGATTGTTTTAGTGAAGGGGAATCCCAACCGAGAGCCACACGGCTCGTCATTGCGCCATGGATGACTCGGGGATTATACGGCGACGGAGGCTGCAGGTGAGCTGGTTTGGTTTGGGAGTCTTGCTTTGTGTTAAATTCATCGTTGCTCTAAAAAGCATCTTTTTATAGTTGTAGGCACACAGCTAGAAAAGGATGTGATCACGAAGATTATTCAGAGAATCACGATTATTTTTACTTTATGGTATGGTCCTTTCCCTCCCTCTCTTATTCTGCCATTGAAACCCATTATATAGTATTTTTCTTAATGCAGCCCTCAACATGAATCTGTAAATAAAGTTTTTAGCCATCATAGGAGAGGCCTATTGCACTTTTACTTATTATTGGTGGGACTTTTACTAAGCATGGATGTGTGAAAGTAACCCCTGTGAGCCAGAAGCTCAAGCCTCAGAGTACTCTAATGCTCAGTTCCAGACCATTTTTTCTTCTAGTTGCTCTGTATGGTCAAAGAGTAGGGATATTCCTAAGCCTGCCTGCTATTCAAACCTCCTTGTACAGCTTGTTTCAGACAGTGGATGAACTGAGTTGCACTGAGAATCATGCACAGTTACTCTAGTAGAGTCCAATAATTATAATAATAAAAAGTGGTCAGAAATGAGCATAACACTAGCAGGTCATCACAGTGGATGGATACACATGTTTGATTTGGCACAGATTTTACACTGGATGTCCTTCCTGACGCAACTCTCCTGTTTATCTGGGCTTGGGACTGGCAGTAAGAGTGCATTGGCCTGTAAACCCTTGAGGCTGGATTTGTGTCTCCTCCTGGTCTCAAACTGGGGATGAGCATAAAAGAATGTAACAACAGCAACAACAACAAAAATCTTGTTCCTGGGTAGTAACTGTACTTTTCCTGATTGCTCATGCATCAGCATGCATTTAAAGCAATCCAGAACAAAAGGAACAAAAACTGCTACATAGTGTAATAGGTCCCTTTAGTTTCCTGTCAATGAACTGATTTAATTATTGTTGTTTTAGCTCTAATTACAGGAGTTTCTTTGGATCAACCTTCAGAGTCTAATCATGATGCTTTACAAGTAAAGCTCACTCTTTCTCAGTCTGTCCTGATAGAGACTCACATCATGTCTCTGGTGGTGAGTGTAGTGGCGCCACTGCACTTAAAGATTTATATATATTTAATAATGCGTGCCACATTTGTGTCATACTTTAATAGTAGATTTCTGTCATTTTCAGTTAATATCCCACATGAAGCTCATATTAGGATCGCGTTCATGTACTTTTTAAAATCTCTTTAATGAGATGTTGGTAATGAATTGCCACTCATGCATACTGCTCTGCCGTGCAGCCTGCTTAACCACAGGTCACCCCCCCATCTTTGTGTGATTCAGTCAAGTGAACTATGCAGAGATGAGCCTGCAGGCCGGGCGGAGTGCAGCCAGCCTCCTGTGGGGCTTTTGTGCATGCTAGTGCAATTATGCAGCATGTGCATTTAATTTTGCTCATTCCATCTGTTTATATTCTGCCAGTTTCATTTACTAAAAAGGAAGATTTGTCAGTGAGTGCTCTGAGCTGCTTGAAGCCAAATTGTCCATCATCTCTGAGAGAAGAAAAGGAGTGGGTATAAAGGAATCAGGGGAGGATTAGTAGTGAGGTGTCCTGATGGTTTCATGTCTCATCATCCCCACTGCTCAGCTCACTGCTCTGCTGCTGTGATGTATGACAGGAGCTGTAAGGGAATTAA
>JAMQGT020010583.1:0-25341 GCA_024447675.2 Pterophyllum scalare
TTAAACACGTTTCTACTGATGAGCTCATTTTATGTACATTAATCTGTGTGAGCCAAACGGCTGCAGACTGCTCTAAATGCCCATCGCAGGTTTTTCTGCTCTTGGATGTGTATGATGTCAGATAGAGGGGTATGCCTAATATGGTCATCTCAGTCACAGAAGCCCCACCCATCTGAGTGGCAGTGGGGGGTGGGGGTGGGGTGGATGAGATAAACAAGGATCATTTTGAACTGTGGCTTATGCACAGCTGCTCCAGTACAGAATATACAAAGCTGGAAATGAGCAGAATGGTTCCACTTTTGACGGACTTGGCAGCACTGTCATTATATTTAATGTATTCACCATCCTTCAAACTGGTGATGTTGTTTTAATTGTGTCTGTTTTAATTCATGCATGACAAACAGTATACTAATAAAACAACACTTATAGTTTCAATCAGAGCCTGAATTTTATGACGAATGTAAAGTGAAAGAAGCTAAAAGCACAACATCCATTATTAATGTCAGCAGTTCTCACCAAAACAGCAGAGATGTGATTTCATATTTTCAGTTTACCCTCTGTAATGCTCATTTTAATTCAACTTGTTTCTGTATGCTTTCAAATTTCATCCATTTTTATTTTTTTTACATTTCAATAGTATATTTTTAAATGTTTCCCATATATTCCCATATCTCTTATAGAGAATTTCCTTAGCTTCAAATGAATATATCAAAGTGCAGATTTTCAGTTAAGTTATTTTCCCTCAGTTTGGTTGGAGATGCTCAGGAGGCTGCAGGTGGAGGAGAATCTGGCTTGCTTTCTATTTGAAGAGTCCCCCGACAGCTTTCCCCAGGCCTGAGAGGAAAACACAAAAAAATCATAAAACACGATAAAGAAAACAGACAAATGGAGCTCAAACTGCATTTAAGAAGTTTTTATGGGTTTGTTCTGATGTTTCAGGCATCAACAGAAACCCTGCAGTTCCTCTGCAGTCCAGCAGAGGCAGCAGTGAGTCAGTCCCCATTGACTCCCATGTTAAGACGTTCCAGCAGAAATAAACACGTTTACAGCTGATACAGAAACTGCTTTGGTCTCTGTGGATAATTCCCCCCCCCCCATCACTGTAGATGATGACACATTCAAAGTCTGTGATTAGTTCCAGCTCTGTTTTTAATGCCCTGTCCCAACTTTCAGATACGTCTGCTTGGTTCTCACGTTTGTCGAAGCTGTGACCTCACATTCATAGTTTTGAGGAGAAATTTAAACAGCACCTGGTGTTAGCTGGCTATCCGTGTGCTGCAGTGTGTTTCTATGGCACAAAGGAAGCTGTTGCAGAACCCTCACCTGCTCCTGCACCTTCATCCTTCTGTCCACTGCCAAAATTGAGGACGTCTGCCACATCGAAGCCTCCTGCTCCTGCTCCTGCTCCTGCTCCTGCCCCTCCTGCCCCTCCTGCTCCTCCTGCCTTCTTCTTCCCATCCTGGGATTTGTTTCCAGACATGACCTTCTTCACCCCCACCTCCACTGCGTGACCTGCACAGCAAACAGCAGTTGAATTAATCAGCACCTGATGACTCACACTACCACAGGTGCTACTTCCAGTCTCACCAGTCTGACCACGTTCTAAAAAATACGTCTGATGCTTAAATCGATGATATTGCTGGACTAAAGGAAACCGTGTGGTATCACTGCATGCTGAGCAGCTCAGCCTCAGCGGGCTGACCTCCTCTCGCTCTCTCCTGAGTGATCAGTGTTTGCTGCTATGTTTGCTCGTCGGCAGCGACTGCTGAGAGTGGAAGAATATGCATTGACCTGTTTCTGCCTCTCTGGGTGGAACTGTAGGGTGGTGCACTCGCTGATGGCCTGCAGGTGTAACCGTGAATAACATGGGCGTACAGCTGCTTCGTGAGCCTCAGCAGGGCCGTAGCAGTGAGTCTGCAGAACAGGTTTAACAACATCTGCTGAGTGCGTGACTGCTGCTCGGTCTCCATGAATGCACGTATTCATGGCTGACATCCCACTCTGACTGTAAGCAAAGCTGCCCTCAGAGGCACGACCGTGTGGAAAATGCCTCGCAGCTTCACGGTGATCAGAGCAGAGCACACAAACGGACTTTAGGACAATAAAGGCCTCATTAAAAACCACCTCAGCTGTTCAGCTTTGGGATGTCGATTCTGATCGCCAACCCAACGAGGAAAACTCAGAGTGGCTGCAGTTTGGGTCCCCGCCTATTTAAATGTAGAAAAGAGCTGTTAGAAGCTGTGGTCCACGTTCACATCCTCACCACCGTTTCCTTCAACCAGCAGTCCGAAACCACAAACTGTTATCATGTAAGTCAGGACTCTAAACTAAAGGGTCAGCTCTGGATGAGCCGCTGAAAACAAAATCGACCCTTTCACTTTTTATCACATCGTTTCTATTTTTGTTATAATTGCTTTGCTGCTGCTTTTTACTCAGTAATGATGTTGATGCTCTGTGTGGATTTTTCCACCTTTGCTCTGAACTCTTTTTAAAGGCACTACATCAGTGAGGTTATTATCACTGTCATTACTGTGTTATAGAACAGGAAATCAGAGACGTTTGGATCTGTAGCTGTAACATCGTCTGATAAGCAATAATCTTATTATGAACTGATAAATGATATGAAATAATGCAGTTAATGCTGTGCGTCTGTGTGAGCCCGAGCAGCGACTTTACAGAGGCTTCAGATCGCTGTGACGAGCGCACTCAGAACTGTTAAAGCCCCTCAAAGAAATCTGTTACATTGTTATTTTTCTTTATTGCTGAATGAACTCGTGAAAATAAACACGTGCACATTCATAAAGTTTCAGCATGACATTAAACCCAGCAGCGCAGCCGCTGATATGACTTTATTTCTATCTTGTGGCGAGGAGCGCCGCGGCTGCAGACGTTAATGTTTACGCCTCAAAGTGTTTGTGTGCATTTAAAGTGCAAAAGACAACTCTAATAAAAGAGAAATATTATGTATTTTATTTTGTATTTTAATATTATGTATTTCCATTTTGAGGCTCTTAAGTTAAAAAGGAAATAACCACATAGAAATATCAAAATAAAAGCTTTGAAAGTTCTGTTTCACTCTGAGCCTGAGGAAAAAATCTGATGAGCAAAGAAACAGGACATGATGTAGGGAGGTAAAAACTGTTGTAACCTGAAACATCTGTAAATGTTTCTTGTTTTGCACCTTTTGAAACAAACAGTTTTTTCCCCCATATTTTAAAGTGATCAAATCAAACTCACCTGCTTGCTTTCCGATAGCTTCTGCAACCCCTTCGTTACCCAGAGCTTTGCCGATCAGGTCTGCCATGGCTGCCGCTGTCCGGACTGTGTTTGAGGGCGGTCGAGCTTCAGTCTTATACACGCAGGTGCGCTTATCCCCTCAGGTGATGCCTACCTATTCTCGCCCTGCCGAGGAATCGGGTGTGGCTGCCACTCGGGGTCGACCTGTTGCACCGGTCTGAGACTGTATTTAAAGTTTACGCCACCTGCGGGCGAGAGCAGAGCTACGCCTATGCTCTGATCTCCATCTGCACGCTCTGATATCACCTGACTACCTGAACCAGCACTCAGATATGTTAAATCACAGTAATGTCAGGTGTGTCTCTCTGTGACTCCACCCTCACTAAGAATGCTAAAAAGGCTGCATGAGTCACTATGACACACTTTATTATTTACATTCAAAATAATAAAAGCTCTGTGACAACGAGCAGAAGTGCATCAGTAAACAGGTGAGCAGGACGCAGCAGGTACAGGACCGGAGGCCATCTGATGGGATGTTTCCATGCTGATGGAACCTCATTCAGGTAAAATGATGGAAAGTCAAACACAGAGAACACAAAATGAGAACAGGAACGGCTCTGTGAGCTCAGAGACACGAAACAACCACAAAGACAGAAATGATGATGTCACTGGAGAACCTCTGAGAGAGACGCTCACAAGAAGGCTTCCTCTTAACTGAAACAGAGAACTTAAGCTAACCACGCTGTCAGTGTCAGTGAGAGCATGGATGGAGGAGGTCTCAGGAAGGAGAGCACACAGCAGCTGAGCTCTGAGGGCTTTCACACTGGGCCCAGCTGCTGCCAGCATCACTGACTCCAGCGCTCACACAGGAGACCTGCTACACAAACGGGGCGGAGCACAGCGGGTCTGCGCATCATTAATCAAACCTGATTAAAGTCATCGCTCCGGAGCTTTAAATATGAGTACAAACGATGATGAAACACGTGTCCGACTGTGTGGCTGTGGCTCAGGGGGTACAGCGGGTCAGCTGCTGAGCAGAAGGTTGGTGGTTTGACTCCTGGCTGCATGCCAAAGTGTCCCCGGGCAAGACATTGAACCCCGAGTTGCTCATCGGCGTGCGAGTGTGTGAATGCAGATGCGTTGTGTGAAGTGCTCAGAGTCTGTTTACCATTACGTGAAAGCTGAAGCTGCTGTAAACCAGATTACAGGCACACCAACGTTTGTGTGTAACAACGCGAGCAGGTGACGCCTGCACCCCGAGGCAGGTGACGCCCACCAATGAAAGAGACAAACACAGCTTCATGCTCTGACAGCTGAAGAGGCCCAAACCCCGAGCAGGGGTAACAGGTTCATCTCTGAGATCCTCTCTGAATCAGACCATCGATGCTCCCCACCTGCAGCCAGAGGCCCTTCAGGTGTGATGCTTTCTAATCTGAGCTCCACAGGTGACCAAAGCTTTGGACGTAGTTCAGCCTTTGGTTTCTGTTGCCGTGTCTCGACCTGTCGGACCGGTCGCTCGGCTTTGTTCTCCTGCTCATCTGTTGATGGCGGTGCCGAGGAGGATCAGGTATCCGATTGGCTGCAGAATCCAGGTGCAGGTGTGTTTGTGCGTGTTATGGTTTATGGGTTTGACCGCACCCGCCCAGCTGTTACTGAACGCCTCTCTTTATTTGCTTCAGAAACAAAATGATGTTAAAGTAGCCACAGAAACCAGGTGACCGATAAGCTCCTCCCCTTCAGCCTCTCTCACAGAAGCTGTTGTTGATCGTTTACAGAAGTAAAAAAAACCGAAGCCATTTTACCTAAAAGTAGTTTTTAAAAGTAGATTCAGACTCAGAGCCGTCAGATCAATAATAAAATATTAATCATTCATCATAGTCAAATCTGCTGAATAATGAAACCTGCTGCAGACACAGCAGCTAGGCTGGGATTTAAAAAGCATGACGCTGCTGTGGGATTTTGGGACTTTGGGAATCCTTTTGGAAGTTTGTGGTTCTGGATGTGAGCAGGAGTCCCCCCCACACACACACACACAGTGAGTCCTGCTTTTGGATCCTTTTTACAAAACTTTGATATTATGAAACTGAAACTTAAAGAAAGTTAAAATTGTGATTAATCAATATATTGTCTAATTTAAACAGTTAATGAAAAAGTGCTGATTTCACATTTACAGAGCTGAAGGTGCTCAGATGTACTGGAGCTGCAGGCAGGAGAAGAGCAGGACCTCAGGATGCTGGGATGGGGGAGCTGGAGGCAGATGATCTCCTGTGACTCTAAACCGCCCACAGGTGTGAGTATGAGTGAATGGTTGTATCTCTCTCTCTCTGTGTTATCCCTGTGACAGGCTGGAGACCTGTCCAGGTGTACCCCACCTCTTGCCCGATGACAGTTGGGATAGCCCCCCCCCCTGTTTATGTGTCATAACTTTTGTTGAAGTTTGAATTTCAGATACTTTTAGAGGAAAATGCTGCAGCTGCTGCGTTTCTAGGAGCAGCTCACTGTTTAGCTTTGATGCTCTTTCTGTGGGTTTAAAATGTTTGGCTCAGTTAGAGAGTCCAACGTTTAGATCCACAAATCTACCTTTGTCCCCGGGAGTAACAGACGGACTGCCACGGATCATCTTCAAGGCTTCAAACTGCACATCACAGTTTTCCAAAACAGAGGCTCCCAAACACACTCCTGCATAAGGCCCCAAAAAGCTGGAAGTGGGCCTGAATCGCACCTTTCACACAGTCACAGAAAGGAAGAAAAAAAGAGGAAAACATGATTAAAACTTCCAGAAGAAACAAGTTTATCTGAAATTTAAGTTTTTGGGAGTTTGAATCTGATGGTCAAATAAATAAAGAGAAAAAACAAAAGCAGTATCTATTATTACACTAGTGGCATCCTCAGTGTTTAAATGTATGTTTTAAATATTTGACCCTGTAAAAAGGTGTGTGATGTCAGTACTGGGCCCTGTGATCACTGGCCGCTCAGAGGAAGCTGCACTTTCACGGCTGTTTAAAGCCGACGCCGCGAGTTATTCTGCAGTAAGACGGAAAAATGAGCGGAGGGCGCTTTCACGCCTTTCCTTCACTTTAATGTGAGTTGTGTTTGCGGGTTGCTGAGCGTAGATGATCTTCTTTCTAATTCCCAGAGTAAACAGGAGTGACCTCCAGGTGAAGCGGGTGGAGCAGAAGCCTGCAGCACAGGCGTCAGTGTTGTGTTTGCGGAGAGGAAAAAGCTGCGTGACTCTTGGAGACGTCACAGTGAAGAAGAGGAAACTCGGGTGATTTTAAAACATTTTTATTTCTTTTTAAAAAAGAAAAAATCAGCACAGGAAGTGTGTGCGTTTGTGTGTGTGTGTGTGTGTGTATATGAGGGTTAATCATTTGTGAGTGTGTGTGTCAGTAAAGCAACGTGCATTTAAAAGGCTTCAGGTATCCCTCTGTCAGGAGGCGGAGCTCAAAAGACACTCATGCTCCACACCGGCCAATCAGGTGAGAGTGTGGATTTGTTAAACTGTAAAACGATGTGTGGAGCGGCATAACCATGGTACCAGGAAGGAGGAGGATGATGGTGATGAGGACGGTTTCTATTGGTTAATGATGCTCAGAGGTCAAAGGGCAGAGCAACAGCTAAAATAAGAAGATTCTTCTTCTCTCGTTCAGTGACGGCAGGAAGTTCAGAGTCTGGGGGAAAGAAGATGAGGAGGAGGAACATTTAGGATTGTCGTGGTTTAAAGCAGGTGTGTTAGATCAGCTACTGGAACCCGTACCTGTGACAGGTGATACAGTGCAGTTTGTCCTCAAACATATCCAGAGGACTTTTTTCATGAACAGCTTTTACCTGTAACAGGCTATTTGTATGTTGGACTGTTGTTGAGTTGTGAGGATCTTGTTGGTCTTTTGATTTGCATCCCTGTGTGACTGTTTGGTGCCTCTCTGGGGGCTTCATGCCTGTTTCAGTCGCTCAGAAACTTTATGATTAGTACCATGTTGGTCTTTTTGTCAGTTAGAGATAATAAGAGCTCATTCTTTAGGAAATTATGAAAAAGTTCACACAAAATAATTTATTAATTTAAATTATATTTAGCACGGTTCCATTACAGGGCATCAAACTGAAACCTGGGTCTCTGTCAGCTCACAAAGTTTACAGTATTCAGTCACATAAAATCACAATACCCTTTAGATACAAAACTACAGCGACGTAAGATAGATGACATCATCAAAAATACAGATGCTCCTCATTCTGTTAAACTGATAAGGTGCCAGTTATGTAGGGCAGTGCACTGCACAAAAATGCCACCAGAGGGCGGTACGCGCCGTCTGTTGAGCTGTGAAGGATGGTTTCTTTAAGGCAGCTGGTGCACCATCGGCACCAGCGGATCATCTTACTTCAGCTCACTAATGTGTCACGAGGCCGTCCAATAAGAACCTGTGTACAAAGGTGGGGGTGTTCCTATCTAGTGATTTTCCTGTTTAGTAGGAAATTTAGATACAGCCCAGTCAGCTAGTCTGAAAGTAAAGAAACACTCTTAACTTGCAGGTTAACACCCATGTGCTTATTCTTTGGCTTATTCTGACACAGCTGACATAAAAACACTCTTTTTCTTCATCAGGTCAATCACAGCTGAACACAGCTGATTTTACCACACTGTGAACTTTCCATCGTGCTGATCTTTGCTCACAGCAAAGACTGCAGCTGTGTAGGCTCGCACAGTAAGAAAATGGAGCCTCCTTTTAGTGGCTGAGCATACTGCAAACATCCTCAGAACCTACTTTGTTTTTTATATTTGGTAGTTTTTCTTACCTACTGTGCAGCTGGTTCAGTCTGTTCTCCTCCTGCATCTGTCTGTGGGAGGTCAGTCTGCAGAGCAGACAGAAAAGAGGTCAGCACAACAAATCCATCCACATACAAAGCTGCATTTCTACCTAAATACATCGCCAAAAACACAAAACTAAAAACATGAATGATCTCCTGTAACAGCAGCAATTTTTAGCCTTCTAACTTCAACTCTGAGACACCACTTTAAATGTTTCTGCTGTAAAATAACACCATTTGTTTTTATGGAGAAATGCAGCTTCATATGTGTTCAATGTTACTACAGCAAGTTAAACCAGATCAGTGTTCAGAAATATATAAAGGTAAGAAGAAGACAAAGATGAGAAAAGTGGAAGAAAAAGCCATGTTAGTCACTGTGTATGACCCTCTGAGTTAATCCAAAATTACCAGTAAAACTGGACTCTGCTTAAGATGCTGGTCTTTATTGTCCTTTTGGTAGCCTCGTTAAGAAAACACAGGTAGCCACATATTAAAGTTTTCATTAGCAGGTCAGATATATCCAAACTAATAAAATACAGATAATTATTAAGGAAATATATTTTGAAATAACATGCATTTTCTTTGCTTTATCTAAAGGGTGCAGTTTCCAGTTGTTGTTAGCAGAATAAAGAGCAGTATCATCAGCGTATTGGCAAATATTAAATGGATTTTCAGTGTGTTATGCAGCCTTTTACTGCATAGCTGTTAGTTTTGTTATTCATTCATTTCAGCCCATGTTGTGTTCATGCCCTAACACCCCTAGGAACAGGAATGATATTTACTGCTTGAATCTTAGGCTTTAGCAGACACGTTACAGATGTTACCACTGTAAAGCCTTAAATTTAGAATTTACAAGATTATACTTACACATTTTTTTCATGAATTTGCTGTTTCTTCTTTTCTAAATTTACTTTTTTTGTCCAATTTTTTTCACATAAAATATATTTTTTCTTGAAAATTTGTCTTTCTTTTTTAACATTTTTTGTCCAGAGCAGCTTTAGTAGAGGAGAGGCAGGAAATTAGGGAAAGATATGGGGAAGACACGCAGGCAAATTGGTGACAGGCTGGGACTCAAACCTGCAATGCGGCACATGTATGTGGTCACCAGCTTTAACCACTAATAAAGTTTTATGCTCCTTGTCCAATTCCTTATTTATGTTTTGTGACCCTAATACGCTGTCGTGGTAGCAGGACTTTAACTAAAAGAAATGTTCTGTTACTGATGCCCATAAAAGCCCTGAAATAGGGTCTTTTCTGATCTCAGATGTTGGATTAATAAAGCTGTGAAAGACATTTCAATGCTGAATAATCATCAGACAAGAAGCTTCATGCCATGCCACCCCTCCCAACCAATCAGGCACCTCCTCAGCCACTGGTCCTGCCTCCTCCTGTTCACATCCATTACCCAGAGAGTTGTAAATGACAAAGACAAAAAAGTTATAAACAAAAGAGATTATATGAATAATTACTGCAGGAATAAGTTATGTGCAAATGATTCCACAGTACTATTTCTACAGTATCTGCAGTTATGAATATAATGAATGTGATTTAAGTATAGTTACTGCGACTTGTAAAATCTGGTTTAGAAATCAGGTTCTTTTTGTTTTTGTTTTTTTTACAATTTTAGATTTGGTTTCTAAAAAGCTAAAAAAAAAACTGTAGTAAATGTACTAATAAAAAAAATAAGTACAACAGAAATGTAAAATTTATTGTATTTTTAAAAGTGCTTTAATCTCTAAAACACCAGAAAAATGAACCCCTGGCTGAAATCACCTGTTCTTTTGAAAAGGTTCAGTTAATATTTTTAAAGTTAATTAAAGTTTTAAAAATCTGTTTTAAAATTAGCAATTAAACTTGAAAATGTTAAATGTAATATAACAATGATGCTTTAATGTACACTAAAAAAAATATTGATGTGACATCACTCACCGTGTTGACAAATCCGCTCGCCACCGCTGCATTCTCCACCCCCTTCACTGTTGCCTGTGCGACCTCGCTGGCCCCAGAAACAGCGGTGTCGGCCACAACGTTGGCCTGTTCGGTCGTTTTCTGGGCGACTGGGAGACAGTAAACAGGAGATAAATGTTTTTATTGTTCAGATTTTAAATTAATGATTGAAAGCTGAATTTAAAAATGAATGAATGATCTTTATCCTTAATATTTAATCACCACCATAACTGAATTTCAGTCCAGGAAGTGTTGTGCAGTTTTTACAGTAGGTGGTTTACCTGTGTTCACACCTGTCACCACTCCCTCCATCGTCTTACTTCCTGGAGGAAAAAAAAAGAGGGACACATCATGAAAAAAGTATAAATTGGTTAAATTCACAAACAGTGGCTTCTCTTCATTGGCTCCCTGTTAAATCTAGAGTAGAATTTAAAATCCTTAAATAAAAGGGAGTTTTTCCTTCCCACTGTCACCAAGTGCTTGCTCATAGGGGGTCATTTTGACTGTTGGGTTTTCTTTGTGTTATTGTAGGGTCTTTATCTACAATATAAAGCACCTTGGGGCGACTGTTTGTTGTGATTTGGCGCTATAGAAATAACACTGAACTGAATCTGTCTTATGAGTCAGGTCGAGACACAACCGGTTTTATCACTTTCCAAACACTTCCTGCAGTTTCCAAAGATTTCAAAAGGAAAGTCTGTAAAGACTACAGGAGTGTCAGGAAGGTCTCATTCTTTAAAGTTTTGTAATTATCTTTTCACATATTGAAAATTGGAGACCATTTTTCACACTTTTCCATGGATGACAACATAACAATTGTTTATTGGTATAAAGAAAAAGCCATTAGCTGACAGCCAGCAGTCTGCAGGCTCATTAAATATGCATCATCTTTGCATCGTTGAGCTTCCTTCCTGTAACTGTGCATGTGCAGCAGCCTCTCAGCTTCAAACATCAGTCCTGCTGGGAAACAGCAGTTTCCACGGTGTTCGTGTGAGCCTGGCCGACGGTGAATCGCAGACAAAGAGTCCGTTCAGTCTGAGCCGTCACGTGTCCGAGCAGCTCGTACGCCCACCGGCTGAATTACAGCCGAGTCTGAATCGGATCCAAACAACACGGAGGAGAAAGCTCGGCGTTAAAGTCGTCTGTCTTGACCAGAGACGGCTCGCTGTCCCTGAATGTTAATAAAGGACGGCCTGAGAACAAAGGAAGGACAAAGACGGCAGAGAGCGGGCTTCATGTTGTAAACTGGGTGACATGAATGAATAATCAGTTTGTCTGTGAGGGAGAAACCAGGTCACGCTCTGATGGGAGTCTGCAAAGCAGACGTTTGGTGCTGGTCCTGATTTTATTCCCTCACATGAGTGAGATGAAGCGGACCTGTGATCTTTAACTGAAAAGTCAAAGTAACCAGATTAGGGCTGCTTTAATATCATTAAACATCAAACAGCAGACACTGAGTCAGTATCTCAGAGAAATAATGTTTTCCATCCACTGTTTATTTAATTTAAACCCCATCGGTGAGGAATTATGACCTCCTTCAGCTGACAGAAGCTTTTAATTTGAAAAATAAACCCTCTCTCAGAGCAGGTGAGCACAGTGTGACGGGGTCGCTGACCTTTTCCCCCATGGACAGGATCCTAAGGGTATCCAATCTGGAACCTCTGAACTGCATCCCTGTTTTTTGCAGATGATGGCGTTCACGTGACCTTCAGGAGGAACTGGAGCAGTTTGCAGCCAGGATGAGCGTCTGTATGACTGGGTGAGCTGCTGCCTCGGGTAACATCCGCCCTAAAGGGTGGGGTGTGCTTTGGTTGTATTTTAAACACATGCTGAACAAACATGTTTTCAGAAACTATTAATTTAAAATAACCGCAGGGTGGCCTTCCAGCTTGGGAGAGTCTCAGTGCACCTGCTTCACCTGCTTCACCTGCTTCACCATGACCGGCTTTGGATAAGTGGGTGGATGAAATGGTGTTGCTGAGGCGTGGCCGGTGCTGATCAGCTGTTTCTGAGCGATCAGCCTGCTCAGCTGCAGCTCAGGACTCTCCCAAAAACAGACCAAACTAATCGAAGCTGGGAGCGGTGATCCGTCAGGAAGAGCTGCCCCTGCTCTCTGATTTAAATCATTTACCCTCCGGCCTCCGCTCTCTCTGCTTTGATTTAAATGTCCTCCACCCGTCCCTCCGTCTCCACATGAAGCATCAGTTTCCTGCTGAACTCACCTTTTCTTACCAGTTTATTCATCCTTCATCTTTCCATTCATCCTTTCTGTTCTTCCTCCACCTCTCCTCGTCCTCCTTTTTACTCCCCTGTTTTGCTTCTTTATCCCTCCCTCCTCCTCCCTTCTCTTCATCTTTGGATCTATTCTTCCTGCAAATTAACTTCCTCGTCTTCCACTTTCCTCCTCATCCTTCCTCTTTATTCTTCCTGTTTTCCTGATTTTGATCATTTAATATTCATCTTCTTGTCATCCTTCTTTACTCTCTGTAATTCCCTAACTCCTCTAACTCCTGATTCATTTTCACTGAAAACATTCAGATTTATGATCATTTGAAGCATTCGAGCAAAGCAAGATTTTATCGACAGCTTCTCTTCTTCATTTTTCCTTTTCTCTCTATTCGTCCCCTCGTATATTCATATAGCACCAAATCAGAACAGAGACAGGACAAGAGAGGCAGAGATTAATAATAACTAATGATTAAATACAGAGTGAAGTATAAACAGAGAGAAGAAAAAATCATCATTCTTTCATCCGTTCTTCTTTCATTCCTCCTCCAAAGAAACCTCCAAACTTTACATTTCTTTGCGATGAATGAGCGAGGGGGGCAGAGACACTGAAACAGGGACGAATGAAAGGAAGGATAGGACAGATGGAGGACAAGAAACTGAATCCTAAAATATCAAAAGAAAGAAGAGAATGACAGGAAGTGCAACTCATCCTGACGCTGTGCATTAAATCTGAAGATGTGGGAAGAAAGATGGAGGGATGGAGAGAAGGAAAAATGAAGACAGGAAGTA
This sequence comes from Pterophyllum scalare, assembly GCA_024447675.2. Lineage (NCBI taxonomy): Eukaryota > Metazoa > Chordata > Actinopteri > Cichliformes > Cichlidae > Pterophyllum > Pterophyllum scalare. The sequence continues at coordinate 13,006 of JAMQGT020010583.1, forward strand.
AAAAATGTTTGCCCTCCATCTTTCCTCGTGTTTAGTCACTCATTCAATGTTGAAATTCACTCCATTGTTCATTTTCTGGAAGTTTGATGTGCAGTTTCTCTCCGTGATTTCCTCCTCTCCCACGATCACCCCTCGTCCTTTCATCCCTCCATCTTTCCCTCCATCCCTCCCAGTTTGTTGTTGAATTTCACACATCCCTCCTTCCTTCTAGCTTTTATTAAATCTTTCCTCTCCTTTTTCTTTCTCTCCATCTTTTCACCACAGATCAAATTTTAGAAAGGTGCAGCTTCTAAACTTCTATTTCCATCCATCCATCCATCCTCTCACCAACATAGATCACCCCCTCCTTGGTCTTGGCGGCCGCCTCCTCCACTCCGGCCTTCGTCTCTCGGCGGCGGCCACGACTCCATCCTTCGCCATGGAGAATCCCTTCTTGAAAACATCCATGATGCTTTGCTTTTCTTCTTCTTGTCTTTCTGTCTTCTTTTCTCCCTCTCTCTTCTGCTCCGTCTGCCTCGGTTGTCTCGCCTCTTCTCCTCTGCTGGGATCTGTTCCTCCTGCTAATGGATGGGAGAGAGAGAAAGAGGGTGGAGAGAGGGTGGAGAGAAGGCATGTGAGGAGAGAGGGCTGCTTACGAGAAAGGGAGGAGGGTAATATGTGGAAACAGCTGTGGACTCACGAGGTGCAGTGGAGCTTACGAAAGAGAGAAGTGAGGTGGAGATAAGAAGGAAAGAGAGAAAATGGAGGGTGGAGCAGCAGAGAGGCGGGGGCCTAAAGGTCACCAAACCTGGAGCACAGACTTCTTGTTAATTAGTCGCAGGATGAGCCACGTTATTGGTTAGAAGAACCACCTTTAGGTGCTAAAACTGGGTTAGACGTGTTAACGGGGGGGCTGAGTCGCTTTTGAAGCCTCGGGTCGAGGGTTTGATACCGCAGGCTGAGGTTTGGTTTGATCAGGAAACTCAGTTATGTGGTTATAATAATCTTTGTCCCAGGACTTTACTGAGGCTCGGTATTTTTCGGGTAGCAGCTCAATAGGAACTTTAACCCCCAAACTGAGGCTGGACCACCCTCAGCGGACCGCCATCTGTAGCTGTGTTGAAGGGGTTCACACTGTGAGAAACTTCTCCCAACACATTGCTTCAAACTGTGTTTGGAACAATTATTAATAAAACTGATTTGAGATTGATCAGAAAATGACTCCTCAGCCCAGGAAGTTCTCTCAGGTTCACAAAGACCAGGCAGATCTATAAGATGAGACGTTATCCGCTGTACTGATAACTTCACCTAAAGTCGTACACGAAGCAGAAAGCAGTCACTGATCAGAGCCGTGATGATGATGATGATGCAACACTCCAATCACATTAAAGGAAGTCACCCTCCATTTTTTCCTGTCTTTAATGGGGAGATCAGAGGAGGACGCACAGAGAAAATACAAAGCCAACTTCACTGGTGACTATTTTTAGCTCAAAGCTTCTTCTGTCAAACATCCTCCCTGTGTGATGCTTCTTCTGGCTAACACGGCTAATCCACTTAGACCAGCCGGCTGTGTGTGTGTGTGTGTGTGTGTGAGAGAGAGAAGATGTTGGAATAAATTATGGATTGTGCGTTTCGTGTGATAGAAAAGCGCTGGCATGGCTTCAGTCTCATGACTTCAAGTGGAGCTCTCTGCTCTGAGACTCCACCCGAGTGTTAAGCCCACATTCTTCTGATTGGCCAACTTCTGGAAGCCTGCCACGGGGCAGCGCTCAGCGCTTTGAGCTGTCTGTGCTGTGTTGTGTCCACATTAGAAAGACATCCATGATGAGGTGATGTTGGCTAAAATAAATAATGATCCAGCTCTTAGAGCGCTCACTGTCACTACCGTTACCTCGCAGTATGAAGCTGTAGTGAGTTGGTGCTTTATAAATAAAGCTGATTTGAATTACAGACTTAAATGTTAAAAACTGAACATAATAAAATTACAAACATTAATTTCTCAGGTTCTCCTGAAACGATGATGTTTGCTGGGGAGGAGTGTGATCATCATTAGCATCGTTTAAAATTCGTCCTTTTTTTTACCATGAAGGGTGTCTCTTTAAAGAACCTAACCAAAGTGAAATTCAAGAGGAAATTAAAAAAAGAATCAGTGCCTGAAATAAAAAGTCAGATGACGTAAACATCGAGGCCTTCCCAGGCCAGCTGAGAGAGATAATCTCTCCAGTGTGTCCTGGGTCTGCCCCGGGGCCTCATTCCAGTAGGACATGCCTGGAACACCTCACCCAAGAGGCGCCCAGGAGGCATCCTAGTCAGATGCCCGAAACACCTCACCTGGCTCCTCTCAATGTGGAGGAGCAGCGACTCTACTCTGAGCCCCTCCTGAATGGCTGCACTCCTCACCCTATCTCTAAGAGAGAGCCCAGCCACCCGTCAGAGGAAGCTCATTTCTGCCGCTTATATTCGCGATCTCATTCTTTCGGTCACTACCCAAAGCTCATGACCATAGGTGAGGGCAGGGACATAGATCGACCGGTAAATCGACAGCTCCCTGTTTACCACGACAGACTGGTGAAGCATCCCACGGGCTAACCAAGCCCAACAGGAGTCCTTCAATGGCTCCTTTCACCTCCCGTGACCACCATCTGGTTCGGGGATTACCAACCACCTTGCAGCTGCAGCTCCGTGCAGCAGCCTCAACAATGGAGGTGCAGAACATGATGCATTCAGACTCAATGTCCTCAGCCTCCCTCAGAATGCTGTCAAACTTCTACCGGAGATGGGAGTTGAAGATCTTGGGCAGACGTTCCCAGCGCACCCTCACAATACATTTAGGTGCACCAGATCTGTCCAGCATCCTCCTCCACCACCTTATCTAACTCACCACCAGGTGGTGATCAATGGACAGCTCAGCTTCTCTCTTCACCCGAGTGTCCAGAACATACAGCTGCAGATCTGATAATATGATTACAAAATCAATAATTGACCTGTGACCTAGGGTGTCCCGGTGCCACGTGCACTTATGGACATCCTTATGTTCGAACATGGTGTTCATTATGGACAAACTGTGGTTTTTGTGCTCGGGTTCAGATCAGACAGGTTGTTCCTCCCAATCATGCCCCTCCAGGTCTCACTGCCATTGCCCACATGAGCGTTGAAGTCTCCCAGCAGGACGACAGAGTCACCGGATGGAGCACCCTCGAGCACCCCACCCAGCGACTCCAAGAAGGGTGGATACTCTGAACTGTCAAAGTGCAAATTACAGTCAGGACCCGCTCTCTGGCCCGATGACCAAAGAAGCAGAGGAACACCAGCAAACGACCTAACAGTGATTCACAGGTGGCATCATGTGACACCCCAGGAGGAGGTGTTTTTCTTGTGGGGAAACAATGTTTTTGGAGCCTGCCGGCATCACGTGGTGAAACTCGAAGTCGCCATGACGCAGTTTGACAGTTTGACCATGGAGACTTCGGCAGGCTCATGAAGGACGTGGCGGAGGAAGTGATGGAGGAGGAGTGGCGTCATCATCTTCCTCTGTCCTCTGTAAAGAACCTGAATGTGACTCAGCAGAACACACAGCACTCTCCCACACTCACCCTTGGTTGCCTCACCTCTTCTCTGATTGGCTGACCGCCGGCGCCGTGCTATTTTTAGATGCACTTTATATCGTACTTTTTTCTCCCCAGGGCGATGGGCGGAGGCTCATCGGCAGCATTATGGGCTGCTGTGGGTTACCGTGGCAATATGAGCTGTCCTCTCAACAGCAGTGATCAATACTAACCATCAGTGCACACACACGCACCCTGTGTAATGTAATGCATTATTGATTCTCATGAAGAGACCTCTAATAGCTGCACAAACACGCCTGTTGATGCTTTGTGTCATTGATCTTTGTTAGGAAATGTGATCCTGGGTGCAAGAAGCAGATTTTTATGCAAAGTGAAAATAATGAAAGTGAAAAGGAAAGGTGATCAGATCCTGATCAGTGAAAGTACTGTTACAACAATGTGAAAACCCCTCTACTGCACTTTGTTTACATGTAAAACCTGCACTGCTCTGTGAATTATTCACAGACTATAAGATACAAACATGTGAAATATTTTCCATCCCAAAGACTTTTACCTTTGTGGTCATCACTGTGCCTGCTAGAAATACATTTTTGCACCAAATCAATTATGAAACGAACCATGGCAACATATTTCCAGCATCGCCTGCGTTACCAATAACAAAACTCTCTTTACAGCCAGGTAGCCAAAAAGTGAAACCTGCAGTTCCTCTGCGGTCCAGCAGAGGCAGCAGTGAGTCAGTCCCCCATAGACTCCCATGTTAACACTTTCCAGCAGAATAACATGTTTACAGCCTCATGCAGAAACTGCTTTGGTCTCTGAAGCCAGTTTCCCCCTTCACAACAGCTGCACGGGGGAGGATGTTTCTATAACTCACCTGTTTAAAGCATTATTAGAGGCGTGACCTCTCTGACTGGCAGGTGTATGGTGAGACAGGTGGCTGTAGCTGCTAGCTGCCTGCCTAGGCTTCCCCTCAGCTAACTGGAGTCTCTGAACTGGACCTCTGGACCGTGTTTGTGCTGTTGGAGCCTTTTGGAGCATTTTTAATGCAATTATCTGACCAATAACATGGCTACTGTGGCTTCATTGGACTAACAGACCATCCAAGAAGATGAAGCTCCAGTTTGCTGAGTGAAATTGTAGCATTTTGATTGGATGTTGATTAGCATGTTTTTCTTAAAATGTTTTTCTTGAATAAAGTGTACAAAATGATCACTCAATAACAAATCAAAAGTGTTCAGAAAGTCTAATACAAATATGTAATAAAAAATATCCCTTCATTAACTAATTTTCTGGATTTTTCTTAAATATACAAGCTGTACATAATTATCACTCCACAACTTTATAAAACATTTAACACAAATTCCTTATTTTCCTCAAGTAAAATGTGTTATCTGTCACATGATAGTATAGGGTCAGAACACTGCAGGGAGAGGAGGAGCAAAGTGTGCCTGCTCTGTGCTGTGAGAGGATTAAACTTAAACAGCCAGCTCGCATCTTTGATGAAACCGCAGCGCTGCATACAGGAGAGAAACTGAAGCTAAAGTATCGATCTCATTGTACGTTGGTATCGATATTATCAATATTTGCATCGGTCCACCCACCACTAACCAACAGTCACCTTGTAAGGCTTCAGTAGGTAGCATCATGGCGGCTGTGTCGGCCCGGTTCTTTGGTTCTGTCACCTTATTATGCTCGATCTAGGGTTCTGGACTCTGTTCACTATTTATCCTGCAGTTACCACGTGTGACCACAGGAGGTCACTGTTCCCACTGCTAATTGAAACTCACCTGGTGTTTCTTTTAACGTGAGCTCAGGTAATCTTCTCTAATGGAAATCTTTGAATGGAGCTGACAAATAGATGGAGTTAAAAGCTTTTTTTGAAAATAAAAACTGACCTGAGAACTGCAGTTAAATGCAGCTTAAATGTTTTTTATTAACAGACTTTAAAAAATGATTTAACCTGTGATTATTTGATCAGATATCACAGAGATGCTGTTATCAAGCACTTTTCTGCAGCTGTGTCCGCCTGATTCAGACTGCTTCAGTGAGCTGTTCGCCTTCAGTTATGCACACAAACAATGGGCTCTTTAATTCAGATGAAACAGAGGATAATGGAGTTGGAGCGACTGGAAAATACCTTCAACACAGCGTCACACACTTACAAACACAGGACACACTTTCTTATTCCAACAGTGTGCAACAGCAGTGTATTTCTGCCACCACAATAATATAATAAATATATATATTTTAGCAGTTTGTAAAGACGTGTGCAATCAGAGAGTGGCATCAATCTAAGGTCTAAAGACTAAAGACTAAAGACTTTTTATTTGTCATTTCAACCATATACACAGTACACAGTGAAACGAAACAACGTTTCTCCGGGACCAAGGTGCTACATAGAACAATACACACAACAGTAAACAGTAAACATTAAAGTGCTCTTGTGCGAACATGTGCAAGGGCGCCAGACAGTACACAATAAATACGAACAATACAGACAAACATGAAACTGTAGACAATAATTACGGGTGTGGGGGGGGTGGGGGGACAAACACTGAAGAGTGTTTTTGTCATTGAAAGTGTGTGTGTGTGTGTGTGTGTGTGTGTGTGTGTCCAGTTCAGACTAGATTGTTGAGAAGTCTGATAGCTTGTGGGAAAAAGCTGTTGCAGGTTCTGGATGTTCTGGTCCGAATGCTTCGATACCTTTTCCCAGATGGCAGAAGTTGGAAGTGTGTGTGTGAGGGGTGTGTGTGATCACCCACAATGCTGAGTGCTTTGCGAGTGCAGCGTGTAGTGTGAATGTCCGTTATGGAAGGAAGAACCACACCAATAATCTTCTCAGCTGTTCTCACTATCCGCTGAAGGGACTTGCGATCAGCCACAGTGCAGTTCCCAAACCAGACAGTGATGCAGCTGCTCAGGATGCTCTCGATGGTTCCTCTGTAGAACATAGTGAGGATTGGAGATGGAAGATGTGCCTTCCTCAGTCTCCTTAGAAAGTAGAGACGCTGCTGGGCTTTCTTTGTGATGGAACTGGTGTTGTAGGACCAGGTGAGATCATCTGCCAGGTGAACACCGAGGAACTTGGTGCTCTTGACGATCTCCACGGTCTGAGAAGAGCTTAAAAATCCGTCTGATAATCCTTACTTTAGTGTTGGTTCAGTCCAGCGTGTGAGGGAAATGTGAGTAAAGTGTTGCATAAATGGTGTTAAAGCTTTGTTAGAAAGCTGCTGATTCATCACCTCCTGATGTTTGTCTGCTGAGGAGCTGAAGCTCAGTGAGGAATCTGACAGCTGCCTGCTAATTGAGACCTGCAGGGTTTAAGTGCGTGTTTGTGTGTGTGTGTGTGCGTGTGTGTGAGACATGTCTGTTTGTATTAACTATATTTTCACAGCTGTGTTGACCTGCATGTTTCTGCAAAGGCAGCAAAAACTCAGCGACTTTAACTCAATGTCTTCAGGTCAACCTTCGGGTTCGACACCCTCCCCACACACACACACACACACACACACACACACACAGACACACACATTCAGAGGTCATAAACTGAGCAGGTCAGAAGTCTGACATCAATCATAAGGAAAGTAAATAGTGAGCATAAACGGGAGCTAAAATGATTTTTATGGACTTATGTGATCTTTATGGGGGGGTTCAGAGCGGCTCCTTTCATTAATGAGCAGTGAGGTGGGATTCATGAGCTTTACTGGGAGTGAGCTGGTTTGTCCTGTGCTGCAGACACTCACCTCCTCTTTCCTTCTCGTTCATGGTGCAGGTGTAAGTAAAGTTCTTCAGCATCTACCTGCACTGCAGACGAGGAGCCAGCCTGATTTCTAACAGCTCCATAAATGTGACAAATGATGGATTTTTATCTAACAGACACATTTTGTGTTCCTGTGCACTTTGTCATGCAATGTGTCTGCTGTACTCACAGGGAGAGGAAACAACACTGATGCTGAGAGATGGAGAGAGATGTGAGAGAGGACGGGAGAGCAGGGCTTCGATAAACTGGAAATTTCACTTCATTTGAAAGCTTTTAAATCAGATATCGGATCTGTACGTGATGTGTTGATGAATTATGTTTTTGTGAAATGTGAAACACTGAGGCAGCCGGCATAAGAGCAGTTTTCTTTCTGTCTTTGTATTGAATGCATCTGGACACTAGGGGGCAGTTACCTCATGGGGTACTGCATTTATACATGAAGGGCTCAGTCATTCAGGTGCGCTAATGAGGAAGCACAACAGTGTTTGGCCTGTGTCAGGTATGTCAGCATTACCTATGTTCAGTTAGAGCTGCATGTTGTCTGTAACGACACAGTAACATGTACCAGACCATCTGTCATAAAAACAAGAAAACACAAATATTTCAGAAATCTGTCAAAAATCTGTTTAAAGCTAAAAATTATCTTGGTTTTTATAAACAAACTGAATTCACGTCTTTATACCCAAATCTGAGCGGCATGCTGGACTTCTCTGAAAAGTCAGAAATTAAATGACCGTCATCCTAATCTGAAATAATAACAACAGGAATTATATTTTAGCATTAAAAGCATCATTTAGATTTGCTTGTGCGTGCTGGTGGATCAGCCCTCACAGAGACTTCCAAAGGATATTTGTGCTGGCCCGAAGCTCGCACTGGGACGTGGTCTGATAAACGCACACACGTCTGCTTATATCTTAATGAGGATAAATGCACAGAGAGCAGAGCAGCAGCTCTGGGAGCTCATAAAGAAATCCACGCCTCTGTTCCTGTTTCTACCTTTATGTGCAAAATATTACGTTTAATTTAAGCTGAAAAAATCATTGATGGCTGGCTCCCATATGCGATTTTACAATTTTTTAGAATTGACGCAGAGTTTGAACTTCATATGATCAATATTTTCAGCCACAGGCCCTCCGGGTACACGGGAGGTCCAGATTTGGAGTTTTTAAACATATTTTCCTGTTTTTTTGGTTTTTTCCATCCCTTTAAGCTTCCATAGATCTGCACCTGAAACCTTCAGGCTGAAGACTCAGGTGAGCTCTGCTGCAGGCTGAGGAGGGAACGTTTGAAAGTGTTTGTGTTGAGCTTTCATTGGTTCAGGGTTAGTTTTAGTCTGTTTTTTATTAGATTTAGAAATACAGTTATTAAAAAATGTGCTGTGCTTGCAGAGGACCTAAGCCCATCCACCCTCTGAGCGGATCTGCTCGTACTGATGTGTTCACTGAGTTTGGTGCTGCTTCTGGAGCAGTGGCCTCTGGGGCAGAGCAGTTAGTGCACAGGAAGAAGGTTGTTGAGCTTGTTTTGTTATCACAGCGAGCAGGAACGACCCCCAGGCCACCAGGAAATATCCTAAATCCTCGACGGCCCCGCACAAACAGACACACAAACAGAGCTCAGATTTCGCCTGCAGAGCTGCGCACACAAACACACTGCAGGGTTCACGGAGCTGCTGCCACCTGCTGGCCACAGCCGCAACACACACCTTTCACTCGCTTTTCACGGACACGCGGAGCGTCATCTAGAAGCAAAGCACCATCACAGGAAGACCAAAAAGATTACCCCCCCAAAAAAAGATGAGCATAAACCGAAAAATCTGCAAAAACCTAAAAAAAATGTAAACTCACAAAATTACTGCAAGACGCACAAATCACCCCAGAATTATTAAAAATATCAAAATTAAGAAATTATCAATAAAGCACAAAATAAGCTCAAGACAAAAAACCAAACCAAACCAAAATGAACCCAGATCAGTGTAAACATGCCAAAAATAACTTCAACTGAAAATGTTATAAAGTAAAAACAAAAGATTCACCCCCCCCCAAAAAAAAATAAATAAATAAAATAAAATAAATAAATGACAGAGTAGAAATCAAAATAAAATAAATATCCAGCAGCTGCGCCCCTCCTCATGGTCCTAACTTCCTCTGAAGGCGTTTTAAAATCACCCATCCGGGGACGGTGCACGCGCCCTGCGTCATTCTGGGGTTCAAACCTGCGGACAGCGGGGGGAGAGCAGCGGACAGCGTCCTCTGCACAAAGATCATTTAAATCGCATTTTTCTCAGAGCTGAGTGAAGCACACAGGATGTGTTCACACTGCAAAGTCAGTTTTTGCTTTTGCTCCAGTTCAGCCCCCCACCCGCTCTGAAACAATCCTCGGAAACGAGCGCCACCCACAGACCGGCCGGGCCCTCCGTCCCTCCATCACCGTTTCCTGCTTCGCGTTAATCAGCTGGAAACGAACAAAGTGGAAGATCAGACCTTCATACTGCATCCAGGCTTCATTTTTATTTAACAGAAAATCATCAAAAGATTTTTAATTCGAACATCTGAGCCAAGAGCAAAAAAATGTTTTTTATTTTCATTCGTTTATATTTGGTAAGGGAAAACGCCCTCTGCTGCCGCAGGAGGGTACTGCAGGGGAAGGTTCAAGCAGGCCCTCAACCTAACAGCAGGAAGGAAGCAGCTTCCTGTCTCATCACTGCTGACGGGAGGAGGGAGAACATTTAAACCAAGCTTTAAACTTCTGAAACACATCCAGAGTCAGCGGCACTCATTCAGAGACGGGCAGATCTCACACAGCGGATCAGCAACACTGGAAGCTTTTCATCTTATCAAACAGCTGCAAGACAACACAATGCATAAAAAACATAACTCACATGAAACAAATATTACAAATGCACAAAACTTTAAACACACACAGAACAGCAGCAAGAAGCACACAAGCACCTACAGAGACACAAAAGGTTACTGCAGTGAGACTAAAGTGTCTCCAGCACTGCACAAAGTGGCTACAAAGACACACAACAACAGCACAGGAAGAAGGGGACTCCATTTCAAAGTTCAGTCTGGGGTTAAAGTGTGCGGGCTGCAGACCTGGGGATGAACCTGGAGACACCGGGAGACCTGGGACAGCGGAGGGGGGAGCCGATGGGACGGAGCTCGGCAGAGGAAGCAGGGGGCGGGACCTCCTCCCTCCAGCTGTTTAAAAGCAGCTGGCGGTGGAGCGAGCCTCCACTCAGACGCAGACATGACGGCGGTGGGAGAACTGGTGCTGGTGCTGGGATTACTGGTGAGCGCTCACTGCGAGGTGAGAGCACGAGACCCAGAGGTGGAGGAGGAGGAAGAGGAGCTGGGAGGAAGAGGAGGGGGAGGAGGAGGAGTGTTCCCCATTTACCCCGGGGCAACCAAAGCCACCCCACTGGGAGAGACGGGCAACTATCCAGCCCGAAGTGGGTGAGTCCAGAGCAGAAGCTCGCTGCAGCTGAGCTGCTTCTCTTTGTGAAGTGTGCGAATGTGAGAAAGGATGCCTTTATGGCTCCTTCACAGAGGAGCTGAGATCTTTGTCCCACTGATGAAACTGAAACTATTATTTGATCAGGAGACGAGTGGTCAGGTTAAAGGAAATAATCCTGTATTTGTTTCTGATCATGCATGACTTCTGTTGCCATGGTTAAGCAGTTCATAAGGAGAACATATTTGGACTTCATGCAGATGAACAGATGACTGTAATACCAAAGTACTCATTCAGGCTCATTTGTAGTTGTTTTGCATTCCTTTTCTGTTGTTTGGCATGTTTGTGGTGATTTTGTGTGTCTTCGTGATCATTTTGTGCTCATTTTGCATCCTCTTTAACTCGTTTTGGATCTGTGTGGTATTTCTGCTTCTCTATACTTTGTGCATGTTTTTATTATATTAGCATCAAACCGCTTTGTGTCGACCTTGTGTTGATACACGCCGGGATAAATCCGTCCTTTATCTGACGTGAACACGAGGCTGCAGTCAGAGTTTGTGTTGATTGTGTAGACATGAAGTAAGAAGTCTGGTTAGTGGAACATTTCCTCCTCCTCTGGTTTCCTGTGGAACGTCAGGAATAATGACAGACTCTGCTTCGGCTGAAGCTTCAGGTAATCTCTGGATTAGGCTCTGCAGAGCTTTGCAGGAAGGCCGTGGATCCTTACAGCAGGAGTCATTGATGTTATTGCGCGTCGTTGGGTTTGTGGCCGTTCTGCAGTTTGTTTCGTCGGCACGTCGAGACACGCTCACCTCTGTGTGCTCTTCACATGCTGAGCGTCATCTTCCTCAGCTCTCTGTGATGAAGGCTGCTGTAACTGTACCCTGTAACGGCTCGGCTCCGGCTGCCAGCGCCGAGTCGACGGGCTCGTAACAGACGGGCTGCAAACACGTTACTCAGGCCAGGATTGATGTCCGCTTCAAGTTCGCCCTGAAAGAAGCGTTTAAGCCTTTTGTTCGGGGGGACGTACCTCTGGAAGAACCTGCAGCTCCGACATTTAAAGTCTGGAAACATTCATGTGTGCGTTTGTGCCTTTGTTGTAAATTTGTGCCACTTTGTGATCAGACTGCATCCAGTCTTTATTTAGTTTGTGAGTGTGCTGATTTTGCATCCCTTTGTGGGACGTTTGCATCCGTCTCGTTTGTGCTTCTGCATGTTTTATGGCTGTCGTTAATTTTGTGTTTGTTTTTCTGCCATTTTGCGAACGTTGTGCATCTCTTTTAGTTTTGCTTTGTGGTCATTTTGTATCACGATCATTTTTGCAGCATCTTTGAGTCGTTTATGGCACTTTCTGTGTGTGTGTATTTCTGTCGAGGTCCGTCTGCGTTTGTGGAAACGTGACGTTTAAAAACCTTCGAGTGTTACGTCTCTTTGTGGTCATTTTGTGTTTATGTGAGATTGTTCTGTTTTGGTTTGTTGTGTCTGTGTCAGTCAAACAGCCTTTTAGTCATTTTGCATGCTTATAGGAACTTGAACGTCTGTGCTTTGGCTTTGTGTGTCTGTGCTTGTGTTTGTATC